>JAJJWW010001337.1:0-203369 GCA_023531295.1 Papaver armeniacum
TTTTGTGTGTCGTTATTCATCGTGGGCTGTTTATTTTAGCTGTCTGCGACTACCTCGCGACATCGTTGTTTATTAACCCCGCGAGCTCTGTACGTTGCGATATTATGATCCTACGGCGGGTTTAGAAATAGACGCTGAGAAATATACTGTAGAAAACTTTTTTGAAAATTATGAAGTAATAAATATGAGAAATGATAAATCTGGCCGGGTGCTCGATTGAAGAGAAAAGATAATATTTCCAATGATAAGCTGCTTATGCAAGATATTGACTGGCACTCGGGCAAAAATAATGTTCCTCGGTACTCCAAGGATGAGAAGTGGTGGGTTGTTCCTCTATTTTTGAGTGGACCTTATATTGCAGGTTCTCATACACTCCCTGCGCATCTCGCAAAAGACTTGCAAAAGACTTCTCTCTTCGCAATGACAAATATTCTAAGATGAAGAAGCAACTACAAACTACTGTGGCGAATTTCAATAATGATGCTGTTCGTTTTCGCAACCAAACTATTGAACAGATTTGTAATGATCACAACATTCCTCTTTCTTCATATCCTTGTCTTCTCGATGAAATTCATGATAATATGCCTTGCTCGGATGTCTCGATAGTGATGTAGCGAAGAAGAAGAATCTGATAAAGAAGAATAAGTTGCTAGATTGTTCCATTTTCCTTTCTCTTCTTGTGATATTTGTATATTTATCCTTTTAACCTTCCATTTGTAATCTCTTATTGTAAATTTATCATATGAAAATAAATAACAAATTTTTATTCTAATCATTCCCATACTTGCCTCTGTTATTTATTTTCACATGAGATAAATTAAGTCGATAATCTTTAAGTAATGATACTTCTTAATTTCGCAACAGTTGTTGCTGATTCTTCACAGATAAATGAAGAAATATAATCGTACTTTCAAGCTTGTTTGCTTACTCGATTTCTTGTGTTATTTTATCATTATTTATGTTGAAATTCATCATTGCGACAAAATCGCAGGACGTCTTTATATTTTCATGTAATGACCCATTGATCTTGTCTTATCATTGTTTTTGTGTGGTCTTATTTTGCCTTCATAGTTAAAGGTCTTATTTTGCCACCCCTCATTTTGCATCAATATGACAGTCTAAATATTCTTGCGAACATAAAATCCCATGACATTGACGTCTTGCGACAAGATCGCAGGACGTCTTTACACTTTCATGTAATGACCCATTGATCTTGTCTTATCATTTCTTTAGTATTTTTGCCTCTGCAGGATATTTCATTTGTGACAATATGACAGGCCTAAATGTTCTTGCGAATATAAAGCCCCATGACATTGCCGTCTTGTGACACTTATCTGCTCCCTAATGGAGGGTGCCGCCCTTATCATCTCCGGTTGCCCCTTCAAGGAGGCGACATCTACATACAAGACTAGCTCCTCCCATCCGGTCTTAACAACAACTGGTTGTTTTGTGACCTCTTATCCCTTATACCTATAGGGTTTATGGTTACGAGACCTGCACCCTAAGTGGAGTTTTCTTCGGGCCGAGTGCAACATATGCCAAGACTTACCAAGAATGGCCGAGACACTTCAATTGCCCCAGGCACTCTTGGCTCAACGTGTACCCCGGCGCCTTGAGCATACATCGACTCCTTGGAAGAGACCCTCGGGCCCAACCAGTATAACCTTATATATATAGTTAGAAATCCAAGGTATCTCTCTGGGATAGGCTTTCATGGGCCCCAAATCTCCATGACTCAGTTCCAGAGCGGTGTAACCTTTTCACTGAGCCATGTCAAGAGATACCCCCTTATATGACGCACTTTAGGTCTTACATTTGCCTCTTGCGAAATATCATTCGAGAACTAGGGTGTACGCCATAAAGGTTCGTCCCATTCACTCACTCTTTCATTTTTGTTAATTCATTCAATCATTCATTTTGTTTAGAAGCTATCGCACAATCTTACATTGTTTATTCATTTTTGTTTTTCAATTCTTCAATCAAATTGTCATACATTCTTGATGGCGAGATTCTCGTATTTCTTCTTCAATTATTGTTTCTTCCTCTTACCCTTAATATGCTTTTGTCATTGCTTTTGATGATTATTCATTTCTTACACTTTTTGCTCCCGTCGCTGCTCTCTGCCTCCGCACCATTCAAACCTCTTAATGATTCCTTTCCATCAGGATCTTCCACTGTTTTCATGCACTTGCTTCGCGATGTATCTTCATCTCTTGTATCTATGGTATCCACCATCAACCTTTCTCTTCTTTGTTCATCTTTTATATTTTGCTTCCAGCCCTTTCTTTTTGCCTTTTTTTCCTCGCAACTCTCCACATCAATCTCATAGCATTTTTGTCCTTCCATCCAGTCTCCCTTTATAACTCCAACACCGCTAGGATGAGGAAACTTTATACACTGATGATAAGTTGACGCCACGCCTGCACTTCGTGCAACCATGGTCTTCCGATCAATGCATTATAAGGGACTCCACATCGACTACACAGAACAAAATTTCGCTTGATAATCCTTGCAAGGGTATTCTCATATGAACTTCTCCTTTAGGCTTATTCGTTGTGCCATTGAAACCGTATATTTTGTATGTCGAAGGTATCAACTCTTCATCCTTCCCACCCATAGTCTTGTAAGTATGGTAAAAAGAATGTTTACCGAGCTCCCGTATCAATTAATATTCTATTGATCGCCCAGAATTTTCTCGCTTCATCATCTTCGCCATCTACGTGTTTTGGATTAATTTCCAATTTTACGACCAATGGGTTATCATGCGCCTTCGCCTTGGGGAATCGCTTCGCAGTGAAAGAAATAATTTACATTTGCCATTCTTTTTAATCTGCGACGCCTTCGCGATGTTCATCACTTCTCTATCATCGCATCCCTCGAAAAACCCTACGAGAACATTATCATGAAAATCTTCAATTACTGCATGAATGTATAATAGAGTTGCAAAACAAATTTTTGGCTTTCATTCCAACTTCTATCACGAATGTTTCTTTCCCCTTTGCTGAATTTGCCCTGTGCATTTCTGGCGGTGGTGGTAAGAAGTTGAACCTTCTCTTCACTTTTTGAAAATTATTCACCTTTCCTTGGTCAATCATTCGCGAGGATGATTCTTTTATATTTCTGTTAGTCATTTGTTAGGTGTCCATGAAAGCGGTGGTAAGAATGTAACTCGTGACTTCTATCACTTGGTGGTGGCTCATTCCCCATATTCCATGGTGCAGGTATGTTTTCCATCAAGAGTATAGCTTCCCATATTTTTTCCACGCTAGTATTTAATGGTGGCATTTTGATTTCCTCCCATACTACTCGTGACTTCGCTGCCCTCCATGATACCCCGCCTTCGACCTCCATAAGTTTTCTTCGGATGATCAAGTCTTTGAATTTTGTTATTGCCGCCCGCGGTTGTAATAGTTCCTTTCTCTTTCATATTCTTCCCGATCACGACTTCCCATAGCTACTATCTTTGGCTGTCCATCATCTATTATCCTTTCTTGTTGCCCTTGCGAAGTGCTCGCCATCGTATTTATCAATTTGGGTAATGCTTGCATTCGCAGCATTTGGATTTGTATTCGCAACTGGGTATGATTCCATCTCATTTTGTCTTTCCTCTAGAGCAATATATTCCTCCTGAAGTTCTCGTAACTCAGTCATTGTAATTGTATTCTTGACTCTAAAAATTTGAATATATAACAAATTGGTTGCGAACATAGCGTTTATGAATGATAGAATAAGATATCTTTCATCCACTCGTCCAGCCATTTCTACACATTGTCTTCCACCTCACGGTTAAGTGTCTCAAACTTTCGCCAACTCTTTGTTTGGTTGACCATTTCGTAAGCGACACAAATATAATTACACTTTCTTACTACTCAAAATATAAATATAGCAAGGGCAAGAAAGGATCGATCCCACAGAGAGGTCTAGGTTGTCAAATTGTTATGGTTTCCTATATAAAACACCTAGGAAGAATTTCGATTGTGTAAATAAAAATAAACAAAAAGCAAAACAAATAAAAGTAAACACGCAAATCAAGGATGTGAAAATATTGGGTAAAGGTTTCATCTTCAATTGTAAACAAGTTAATGAATATATGAATAGAATTCGTATTTAATCTCGCTATCATCAAAAGCCATGGAATACCTTATTGCAAGAATACTCCGTAAATTTCCAAAGTTATCAACACACACATTAGGGTCTGCGTATGTGAAATCTACCTAAAGAATAACCTAACGCCTTGCGCTAATCAAGTTCAATTCCTAGGAGCATTAAGTTTGTAAATAGGCTAATCAATGCAATTGTAATACATTGCGCAAACAATTCGAACAAAGGTCAATTTCTACATATGATTACGAGGATGTATCACTACAACCTAGAATCATATCATGCTACTCGTATTCAAGGTTATCGTCGATGAAAACCTAAAATAGCTATAAATATGGATGTGAGTTCAATCAATTCTAGACTCGACTAAACAAACATTCAATCATATTGCAATCCATCAATCATGCAATTATTGTAACCCGTAGAAAGTGAACGATAATATTGAGAGAAAACTAATTCATAAAAATCATAACTTGGTTGCAAAATCCAACTACATCTTCAACCAATAATAAAAACTTAGTTACTTGTGTTTTTGGAAATCATCATAGAAAGCAAAGAAGAAAACTATCATGTGAAACCCTCGACAACAAGTAGAAGTCTCCCTAATGGAGATATGATAGGTTTGAGAAAGACTTTTCTATTTATATGCTTTTCTCCCCATAAGGATACTTTCCCAAAATTAGGTTAAGTCTTCTCCAAACCCGTCTCCAAGTTGGTCCACCAAGCCCATGTGTGAGAAATATGTCTCTGGAATTTTGGGTCCAAAAGCGTCGCTGGAATTGATGACGTCATCATGGAATCCGGCCACGGCGCGCGGGAATCCGTCACCTGGAAAAATTTGTCTCCAGCCGCTTTTGTCATCGGAAACTGTCGCTAGCAAGTGTGCACTCCCAGCAACTCATCTTCCCTTCTCTGCATTTCAAACATTCACAAAAGTCATCCAAACCAATTCTTTCTCTCTTGCGAAAACGCGCCCAAAAGCGTGATGCGTAGCTCATATGTCCGGCCGTCGATTCTTGCATCCGACTCATACCCCCCTCGCGATTCACTGAAATATTGCGATCGACACTCTAAGCTCCGAAATCCGACAACCGTAAGTATGCTCACCGGCTTACCAATTTCGCTCTCGTTTCGCACTGCAATGCAGACTTCAAAACCATTCCCGACTGCCATACCAAGCACCAAAACCTTGTAATTCTCCGGCCCGCAACACAAGCAAACTCCATCCGAGCTACAATTGCATATGACAAGCAGCTCCCCTTGCACCACCACCACTGCCCTTAGTAACACACATGACCACCACAGTTCATATTTTGACCTTTTGCATCACAACATGCGACAATGCCCGAGCTTCGGTCCATTCTATCTAGCTCGGTTCAGACTGCATCCATCCTGTTGCTTCAATAGCACCAGCCATCAAGAATAAAGATGACAAAGACTAGCGAAAGCTTACCAGTTCAGGGTTTGTCATAGCCATTAGCACAGACCACCATCCCATTTGCTTGGCCAACTTCCAATGCCCCGAGCCACCATTGCAACCAACTCCAACAATCATGCACCATAGTCGAGCCTTCCATTCCATCTCTCGATTTACCCATTAGCTCATCTGCTCCAACAGTTCAGGCCATCACTATCTTGGCCTTGCTGCTCCTGTATCTGTCTCAGTCAGTTCAGCTCCTAATCAACTCCACTCACACACAGCATTTCCTTTAACGCCTTTAGCCATTCCCTCACTAACATCTCAGGTTCTCAAGCTAGTACCCTGTCACCACCAAGCTGCAACCAAGACCACCTCAGGCCAACATCTCACTCGAGGCCTCCTGCTTCTCTTTACAAAGACAACCGCCACTACCGCCATCGCCATAACCTCCAAGTCAAGCGCCACTTCCTTTTCTCGCAGCTTTCCGCACCCACTGCTTTCAAGTCCACCAACTTCACCGCCTCACATCGTGCCATTCTTTGCATCTCAAGATCTATTTCACAGCCAATAGTTCCCTTTTCTCATTTTTTATGCACCCTTAGCGGCAACTCACGGCCTACATCCGCACTCCACTCGCTATACCACCTCGCCATCGCCCTAAGCTCCAGTTCCATATCCCGCCCGCATACTCAAACCAAAGCATTTGCACTGCAGCCTTCAACTCGCGAGCTCCATACTGCACTCAGCCCGCAACATGACTTCCCGTTCTGCGCATTCTTCACAGCCCATAGACTCACAAAGAAACCACCAAAACAGCCACCAAGAAGATCAGTCTTCATCTCGCATTGAGCTCGGGGAATCACCACATAACCTAGCAAAGAAACCTGTTGCATCAGCTGCAACCCCTACAAGACCATTATCTTCATTCCCGTATTTCTTTGAAATTCCATCATCATTCTGACTTCTGCTTGCAACTCAATCTCTCTCGCAAAGAAACTAATTGAGCTCAATCGCACAACTTGAACATGACTCCAACTTCAAAGATAAAGCTATCCACCCGTGATGCTCATTTATATCCATATTGCACACAAAACATGCTCCATTGTTGAACAACACCAATCGCCACAATAAGCACCTCTATTTCATATCTATCGCCTAGCACTACGACATCCATTCGTCACTGACAATCGCAGCACATCAACAAACTGGTCGTTGAGGATTTTAGATGACACGTTGTATGCCACTGCCAATCTGGTAACATACATAACTCCATTGTACTCATTTTCTTCCTCATTGGCTCTCCTTCCCTGCATTGCAATCAATTTCACACGTAACCCATTTATTCATATAATTCTGAGATCCTAAACACCCATCAATTGCACTACACAACACCCAAAGTAATGGAAAGCAAACTTGTTCATTCTTTGTCCATTCCAGTCAAGAAACTTCGCCAAAGACTCATCATTTCGAACCCAATTCTTGAGTCACAACCAAGAAACAACTTGACCTGCGATTAACTCAAACACCCAATGAATCCATGGCATCAACAGCTCCATCTCTTCCCTTTTAAGTCCAAAGACGCTAGCAATATACTCCTTCTTCCTTCTCGGTCATGGCCTTCTTCATCATAACAAACCCTCTTTAATCTTCACCGATTTCTCCGTTACTTCCTCTCCATGAATGCTACAAAATAAGCTGCCATAGCTCAGGTCTCTGAAATGTAATGGAGAATAATGACATTCCCGATCCGATCTAGGTTCATGTAATGAGCCAAATTACTATAGGCAACCATCAATTGGATACGGGCAGCCTAAGCACTCCTTTCAATTGTCAGTTCTAGGGAACTGACAAACTTCATCGATGTTTTCATTCATAATTTTTCGTATGACGTTCAAGTGACCTCCTTCTTTCGCCTATAGCTTCGCCTTCCGTTCTCGTCACCATGATGAAAATAAATTCAACATTTGAGCAAGTTCCACTTCTTTTCGCTCGAATGACTCCAAAGTACCTAATAACTCAAAAACACGCGTAAAGTACATAATTCACAAGAAAAATAGCAAAGAAAGCATAAATACTAGATATTAAATACGGTGTATTCTACACCTATCAAATTCCCCACACTTAGACTTTGCTAGTCCTCGAGCAAATCAAACAAAATAATAAAATACAACAACTCCGTGACGTCGAGGCTACGGTTAATTTTAGCATAAATAACAAGCCTTTAAACCCCTAGGTGTCCCTAGTGGACGAGTTATAGTCTCGTGAAGGTTTACAAGAGGTCTACCTACAAAACCTATATTTCAAACTCCGTCTATTCGTGACAAATCAATGAATGAATCCAAATTTACTACAAGGAGGAGGTACCTTGCAAATTCAATTCAATTATTAGTAAATAAACTCTAATTAGATAGCTGAACAAGCCACAATACTCGGAAGCTAACAAACCACAATCACAATGAAAAGATTAAGAAGATGGATATAGATGTAGATGTTGGCGAATATTCACAAGTGTTCGATGTTTCCCATATCTGTCTGAAGGTCATTGCTAAGATGAACCTAATCCTATTGGATTGAGCTACTTCGTCTTGAATGCTACATCAAATCAATTGGCATATACAAGGGAACCAAAGTGACTTTATTCAACACAATAATAGTTTCTTTTTTTTTATATGATTGGATCAAACTGGATCCAATTTTTTTTTTTTTTTTTCTTTTTTTAGACGGCATGATTAGATCAAACTGGATCCAAGCGCATGCTTCTTGTCGCAAGTACGTGATAGTTGCCTTTCACACATACTTTGCTATTCCCAAGTGTCTTTTTTATTCCGTTTTGGTCTAATTGGTCGGTCTTTTTTGTTTTTCTTTTCATATATTTTTTTTTTTTTTTTTTTTTTTTTTCAAATTTTTTTTTTTTTTTTTTTCTAGTAACTCAACCACTCTATTTCATCCTAGCAGTCATAACACGTCGATGTTTAGTGACCCACCAAAGCACTTAGAGAACAATAGATAAATATGGAAAAATAAAAATAGAATGCGATATGGTGATATTCTGAGATATGGTAACAACTATCATGTTAATTTGTGATTTCTGAGCTATGTTCTTCCCTTTTAGTTAATTGGTTCCTCAACTCCTGCATTCAACATGGTTCCATCCACTAATGGTGTCATAAACAAACTATACAAACATATAAATGCTCCCCCACACTTAAACTTCACATTGTCCTCAATGTGTAAAACCGAAAGTTCTGAATTCTGACGTAACAGCAGATAAAACGCAAAAACTGTGCAAATTGGTATGAATTTGGAAAACTCCATTTCACAAAAGTTGTTCACCTACGTGTTTTCTACACAGTGTCAAAATTTCACAGTGTTTTGATAAACGGTCTGACAGTTATGGTCTCTGGACTGAACTACGCGCAGTCTGAAATTTTCTGACGAAAAAGGTATTCGTCCTAATTCTCTTCTAAGATAGATTACGGACTCAATGAAATTAAACATAGGGATGCAAATATGATATGAAAACAGTAAAACAAAATAAATAAACGAAACAAAAATAAAATGCAAAAGGATAAGAGATACAAAACCGGTGGGTTGCCTCCCACTAAGCGCTTGTTTTATAGTCGACGGCCCGACTTTATCCTCGCAAGATTCATTCCCCATACACCAATAATCTGAAAAGTTGGGGATCCGTCCATAGAACCTGTTTTGGAAACACTAGCTTCACACAAATATTAGTAATATAAAGCAAAAGTAAAGCTATGAACCGATAAAAGCTTCCCCCACACTTATTCTTGTCCACACATGGAAGTGTATAAAGAATATAAAAGTCGGGTACTTCCACGGTTTAGGTTCCATAACCTGCATAGTATGAGAATCAAGTGTCTCTAATGGCGGAAAACGAGAAACAAAGTCAGTCAACAATATTCTCGAAGCACATACATTCAAACCAATAAGAGGTAAAGGAGAAGAAACAATAGGCAAAGGGTTAGATAAACCTTTCACAATCTCTTGTATCACGGAATCCTCTTCATCCTTGAAAAACTCAAGTGAATTATTCACCTCTTTTATATCATGGTCCTCTATCAAACCTTGCAACCATTCTTCGTCCGTTTCTGCCTTAACCATAGTCTCGACATAAACATCATCATTACAATTATTTGCAAGCTCAATTGGGTCTTCCACAATATTGGTTATAACGGTCTCATTCTCAACACACTCCTCTTTGTTGTAAGGCACACACTCTTTTGCGGATCCAAATTTTATCATAAGAAACTTTTTTAGAACACTCGAAAATGCATCATCCTCAAGCTCCACCCTTTGAATAGGCTCTTGATCATTATTAAGATCAATGCTTGAGTAATCTACACAAGTGTCATCATATTCCTCTTCATCTTCATCTTGATCCCAAAAAGACTCCTCGGAGATGTCACCATGAGTTGTTTCAAGCAATGTATCATAATCACCATCACTATCATAGTCAACATAAGATTGTTCCTCGCTGAATTTAGTGTTGCTAATCTCAAACTCATCCTTTTGAATAGGTGAATGATCATTATTACGATCAAGAGTTGAGTTAACTACACAATTATCCACGAAAGTCCCCAAAGATTCGCCTTTTTCAACATTAGCATCAATCAAATATTCATCACAAACCATATGCACATTAGAATTATCCATATCTTCCTTGTATTGATCAATGTCTCTTCGTAAGATAGTCATACTTTCACGAAGTTCTTGGAGTTGCTCGTTTGTAGTCTCTTTAGCTTTTTGAAATTCCTCTTGTAAAAAGGTAGAAACTTTATCTATAAAATTAGAGACTTTTTGTTCACGAGCATAAGAATCCTCCCATCCTTGTTGTTGTTCACACACATACTCACCATAAGGTTGTTGAGGAAAACCACAAGGTCCCATGGAATATTGATCATAACCAATGAATTGGTTTTGATTATACCCATGGAATTGGTAGTTGTCGTATTGTTGAGGTTGTTGAAAACCGTATCCATCGTTCCAATATGCTCCTTCCATAGAAATAAGCACCGAAATAAGATTCTCAAACCAAGGTTAAAACCCAGAGAAAATAAGAAAAAATAAAACAAAAATTAAATACAAAAATAAGAAACCAAAAACAATTAACAATAACGCCTCCTGCAAGCAACGGCGCCTAAAATTTGACATTTGTCGTAAGCGACACAAATATAATTACACTTTCTTACTACTCAAAATATAAATATAGCAAGGGCAAGAAAGGATCGATCCTGAGAGAGGTCTAGGTTGTCAAATTGTTATGGTTTCCTATATAAAACACCCGGAAGAATTTCTGATTGTGTAAATAAAAATAAACAAAAAGCAAAACAAATAAAAGTAAACACGCAAATCAAGGATGTGAAAATATTGGGTAAAGGTTTCATCTTCAATTGTAAACAAGTTAATGAATATATGAATAGAATTCGTATTTAATCTCGCTATCATCAAAAGCCATGGAATACCTTATTGCAAGAATACTCCGTAAATTTCCAAAGTTATCAACACACACATTAGGGCTGCGTATGTGAAATCTACCTAAAGAATAACCTAACGCCTTGCGCTAATCAAGTTCAATTCCTAGGAGCATTAAGTTTCAGAAATAGGCTAATCAATGCAATTGTAATACATTGCGCAAACAATTCGAACAAAGGTCAATTTCTACATATGATTACGAGGATGTATCACTACAACCTAGAATCATATCATGCTACTCGTATTCAAGGTTATCATTTTCGATGAAAACCCTAAAATAGCTATAAATATGGATGTGAGTTCAATCAATTCTAGACTCGACTAAACAAACATTCAATCATATTGCAATCCATCAATCATGCAATTATTGTAACCCGTAGAAAGTGAACGATAATATTGAGAGAAAACTAATTCATAAAATCATAACTTGGTTGCAAAATCCAACTACATCTTCAACCAATAATAAAAACTTAGTTACTTGTGTTTTTGGAAATCATCATAGAAAGCAAAGAAGAAAACTATCATGTGAAACCCTCGACAACAAGTAGAAGTCTCCCTAATGGAGATATGATAGGTTTGAGAAAGACTTTTCTATTTATATGCTTTTCTCCCCATAAGGATACTTTCCCAAAATTAGGTTAAGTCTTCTCCAAACCCGTCTCCAAGTTGGTCCACCAAGCCCATGTGTGAGAAATATGTCTCTGGAATTTTGGGTCCAAAAGCGTCGCCGGAATTGATGACGTCATCACCGAATCCGCCACGGCTAAAGGAATCCGTCACCGGAAAATTTGTCTCCAGCCGCTTTTGTCATCGAAACCGCCGCTAGCAAGTGTGCACTCCAAAGAACTCATCTTTCCTTCTCTCGCATTTCAAACATTCACAAAAGTCATCCAAACCAATTCTTTCTCTTCTGAAAACGCGCCAAAAGCGTGATGCGTAGCTCATATGTCCGGCCGTCGATTCTTGCATCCGACTCATACCCCTCGCGATTCACTGAAATATTGCGATCGACACTCTAAGCTCCGAAATCCGACAACCTAAGTATGCTCACCGCTTACCAATTTCGTCCGTTTTCAGACTGCACGCAGCCTTCAAAACCATTCCCCGACCTCGCCATACCAGCACCAAAACCTTGTAATTCTCCATTTCTCGCAACACAAGCAAACTCCATCCGAGCTACAATTGCATATGACAGCAGCTCCCCTTGCACCACCACCACTCACCCTTAGTAACACACATGACCACCACAGCTTGATTTTCACCTTTTGCATCACAACAAGGACACACCCCAGCCTTCAGTCCATTCTATCTAGCTCATTCGGGCCTGCATCCATCTGACATTTGTTTTCGCAGCACCAGCCATCAAGAATAAATGACCAAGACTAGCGAAAGCACTGGGCCACCATTGTCATAGCCATTAGCACGCCCACCATCCCATTTGCTTGGCCAACTTCCAATGCCCCGAGCCACCATTGCAACTAACTCCAACAATCATGCACCATAGTCGAGCCTTCCATTCCATCTCGATTTACCCATTAGCTCATCTCGCTCCAAGATTCAGCCATCACTATCTTGGCCTTGTCTGCTCCCGTATCTGTCTCTGGTCGATTCGACTCCTAATCAACTCCACTCACACACAAAGATTTCCTTTAACGCCTTTTTAGCCATTCCCTCACTAACATCTCAGTTCTCAAGCTAGTACCTGTCACCACCAAGCTGCAACCAAGACCACCTCGTGCCAACATCTCGGCTCAGCCTCCTCGTTTTCTTTTACAAAGACAACCGCTTACTATCGCACCGCCATAACCTCCAAGTCAAGCGCCACTTCCTTTTCTCAGCTTCGCACCACTCGCTTTCAAGTCCACCAACTTCACCGCCTCACATCGTGCCATTCTTTGCATCTCAAGATCTATTTCACAGCCAATAGTTCCCTTTTTCTCGCCTTATGCACCCTTAGCGGCAACTCACGCCTACATCTCGCACTCCACTCGCTATACCACCTCGCCATCAGCCTAAGCTCCAGTTCCATATCCCGCCCGCATACTCTCAAACCAAGATTTGCACCTCGCAGCCTTCAACTCGCAGACTCCATATCAGCCACCAGCAACAGCCTTCCGTTCTGCGCATTCTTCACAGCCCATAGACTCACAAAGAAACCACCAAAACAGCCACCAAAAGACTGTTCTTCATCTCGCATTGAGCTCGGAATCACCACATAACCTAGCCAAAGAAATCGTTGATCACTGCAACCCCTACAAAGACCATTATCTTCATTCCCCGTATTTCTTTGAAATTCCATCATCATTCCACATGCCTTCTTGCTTGCAACTCAATCTCTCGTGGCAAGAAACCAATTGAGCTCAACCGCACAACTTGAACCGCAGACTCAACTTCAATATATGCTATCCACCCGTGATGCTCATTTATATCCATATTGCACACAAAACATGCTCCATTGTTGAACAACACCAATCGCCACAATAATAAGCCTCTATTTCATATCTATCGCCTAGCTAGCACTACAATGACATCCATTCGCCAATGATAATCGCAAAGACATCAACAAAATCGGTCGTTGAGGATTTTAGACAGACACGTTGTATGCCACCGCTAACTGTAACATACATAACTCCATTGTACTCATTTTCTTCCTCATTGGCTCTCCTTCCCGCATTGCAATCAATTTCACATTTAACCCATTTATTCATATCCGTTGCAGATCCTAAACACCCATCAATTGCACTACACAATACCCAAAGTAATGGCAAGCAAACTTGTTCATTCTTTGTCCATTCAGTCAAGAAACTTCGCGCAAAGACTCATCATTTCGAACCCAATTCTTGAGTCACAACCAAGTAAAAACAACTTGACTCGCCGATTAACTCAAACACCCAACAGAATCCATGGCATCACAGCTCCATCTCTTCCCCTTTTCTCGGTCCAAAGACGCTAGCAATATACTCCTTCTTCCTTCTCGGTCATGGCCTTCTTCATCATAACAAAACCCTCTTTAATCTTCACCGATTTCTCCGTTACTTCCTCTCCATGAATGCTACAAAATAAGCTGCCATAGCTCGGTGTCTCCGAAATGTAATGGAGAATAATGACATTCCCGATCCGATCTAGGTTCATGTAATTAGCCAAATTACTATAGCAACCATCAATTGGATACGGGCAGCCTAAGCACTTTTTCAATTGTCGGGTTCTAGGAACCGACAAACTTCATCGATGTTTTCATTCATAATTTTCTCGTATGACGTTCAAGTGACCTCCTTCTTTCGCCTATAGCTTCGCCTTTCCGTTCTCGTCACCATGATGAAAATAAATTCAACATTTGAGCAAGTTCCACTTCTTTTCGCTCGAATGACTCCAAAGTACCTAATAACTCAAAAACACGCGTAAAGTACATAATTCACAAGAAAAATAGCAAAGAAAGCATAAATACTAGATATTAAATACGGTGTATTCTACACCTATCATCAGCCCAAATACATCTTGAATTCCTGGTCGCGAGGAGTTGTTACTTATATATGCCCCTAAGAATATAGCTTGTAAATGATTGAATGACGTGATTGTGTTTCTTGGTAAACCTCAAACCATTTCAGCGCTTTCTCTGTTAAACTTGATGCAAAATATTTGCATAATATGGCATCATGATTTTCCCATTGCAAAGACACACATCTCACATACGCTTTGATGTGTTGTATTTGCATAAGTTGTTCCATCAAAATCTTTGGTTAATGCGGGTAAATTGCACTTTGGGGGTATTCCTCCTAACCGCACCTCTAGTGTAAAGGGGGTTTTCGCGGCTTCTTCGATGGCCTCATCCAATTGTCTTCTTCCTCCTCCCCTTCTATTGTTCAGCATTCCTCTCATTTCTGCCAACTCTCTTAAGATTTGTTCGTTTACATCAGGATTCGAATTTATTGGTCTTTTTAGCTCTGCCTCTCTCCTTCTGCGTTCATGTCTACCTTGATTTTCTTGTTCAGCATTTTCTTCTCTTTTTTCTCCGCGACTTTCTCCTTCATCTCGTTCACGAATTCGCACACCATTGTATCAGAACAACCAACAATTGTAAGGAGAAGCGGGAGATTAGATGGAGAAAGGAGAAATGAAGTAGGTGAACCATCAAGAATAAACGCAAGAGATAGAGAAGAAGGTCAAATTCAATCACCAATTCAACCACTAATTCAACCAGCACCGAATAGAGTAATAGATTATGATAGGGTGAGTGTGCATACATGGAGATCAGATTCTATGGAAGAAAGAGAAGAAGTGCAACAATTGATAAATAATGGACAAGAGGAGAGAAATCGAGAAGAAATGAGAGAAACAGCTCATAGAAATGAAGAAATCGCAGCATTAGAAACGTTGAGGCAAACAATACATGAAGAAAGGCTATTAGAAGCGGAAGAACGCGCAAATTTAACAAGGCAAAACCATGAGTTAAGAATGGAAAATATGAGGTTGCAGAATAGGAGGTCGAGAAGTAATACCAGATCAAGATTAGGATCAGTTAGAGATGATATGAGGAGAATATTACCTGTAGAAAATGTTAATGAAGAAAATCTAGAAAGAGGGCCAAATCTCGGTGAAGAATGCTGCGAAAGAAGGGAAATAGTGTGTATTCCACGTCCTGAGATTTTATAGAATGTCCAAAATAACGGAAATCAAGGAAATAGGCAGCAGAATGGTTCAATTGATGAAGAAAATCAGGAAGAAGGAAGAAGAATATTGCATGGGAGAGAAACACAGAGGAAACAAAAGGAGATTGAAGATGACATTGAAAAGCATTATATTGAACAAGCGCGTCTAGCTTGCGAAAGGGAAAGATTAAGAGTAGAAATGGAAGAACGGGAATTGGAGGAAGAAATTCGGCAGAACAATCATGACAATCGAGAAAGAAGGCGCGAGCAAAATCGCAACAATGGAAATATCAATGAAGAATATGAAAGAATACAAAGGAGAGCTGATAGACAACCAAGAAGAGAAAATGATAGATACAATAGTGTCCAAATTCGTGAACGAGATGGAGGAGAAAGTCGCACAGAAAGAAGAGAAGAAAATGCTGAACAAGAAAATCAAGATAGACATGAACGCAGAAGGAGAGAGGCAGAGCTAAAAAGACCAATAAATTCGAACCCTGATGTAAATGAACAAATCTTAAGAGAGTTGGCAGAGATGAGAGGAATGTTGAACAATAGAAAAGGAGGAGGAAGAAGACCATTGGATGAGGCCATCGAAGAAGCTGCGAAAACCCCCTTTACGTTAGAGGTGCGGGTTAGGAGGAATACCCCAAAGTGCAATTTACCCGCATTAACCAAGTATTTTGATGGAACAACTTGCGCAATACAACATATCAAAGCGTATGTGAGATGTATGCTACAGTGGGAAAATCATGACGCTATATTGTGCAAATATTTCACATCAAGTTTAACAGGAGAAGCACGAAATGGTTTGAGGGTTTACCAAGAAACACAATCACGTCATTCAACCATTTACAAGCTATATTCTTAGGGGCATATATAAGTAACAACTCCTCGCGACCAGGAATTGAAGATGTATTTGGGCTGAAACAAAGAGTTGGCGAAAGTTTAAGACACTTAAGCTGTGTGAGATGGAAGACGATGTGTAGCGAGATGGTGGAAGAGTGGATGAAAGATATCTCATTTTATCATTCATAAACGCTATGTTCGCAACCAATTTGTTATATATTCAAATCTTTAGAGTTAAGAATACAATTACAATGACTGAGTTGCGAGAACTTCAGGAGGAATATATTGCTTTAGAGGAAAGGCAAAACGAGATGGAATCATACCCAGTTGCGAATGCAAATTCAAACGCTGTGAATGCAAGCTTATTACCCAAGTTGATAAACACAGTGGCGAGCACTTCGCAAGGGCAACAAGAAAAGATAATAGATGATGGACAGCCAAAGATAGTAGCTATGGGAAGCCGTGATCGGGGAAGAGTTTGAAAGAGAAAGGAACTACTACAATCGTAAGCGGCAATAACAAAATTCAAAGACTTGATCATCCACAAGAAACTTAAAGTCGAAGGCAGAATTATCATGGAGGACAGCGAAGTCACAGAGTAGTGTGGGAGGAAATCAAAATGCCACCATTAAATACTAGTGTTGAAAAAATATGAGAAGCTATACTCTTGATGGAAAACATACATGCGCCATGGAACATGGGGAATGAGCCACCACCAAGTGATAGAAGTCACGAGTTCTGTTCTTACCACCGCTTTCATGGACACTTAACAAATGACTGCAGAAATATAAAAAGAATCATCCTCGGAATGATTGACCAAGGAAAGCCGAGTCATTTTCTAAAAAGTGAAGAGAAGGTTCAGCCATTACGCCACCGCTTGAGAAATGCACGAGAACAAATTCAACAAAGGGGAAAGAAACATTCGTAATAGAAGTTGGATCGAAAGCTAAAAATTTGTTTTGAATGGTGCAGAGGCAGAGAGTAGCAGGAGCAAAAAGTGTAAGAAATGAATAAACAATAATTGAAGAAGAAATACGCGAGGATCTCGCCATCAAGAATGTATGACAATTTGATTGAAGAATTGAAAAAAAAAATAAAAAAAAATAAATGCATGAACAATGTAAGATTGTGCGATAGCCATGCAAGCAAAAATGAATGATTGATTGAATTAACAAAAATGAATGAGTGAGTGAATGGGACGAACCTTTATGGCGTACACCTAGTTCGCGAATGATATTTCGCAAAAAGGCAAATGTAAGACCTAAAGTGCGTCATATAAGGGGGTATCTCTTGACATGGCTCAAGGTTACACCGCTCCTAGAACCTGAGTCATGGAGATTTGGGGCCCATGAAAGCCTATCCGGGAGAGATACCTTGGATTTCCAACTATATATATAAGGTTATACCCTGGTTGGACGCCCGAGGGTCTCTTCCAAGGAGTCAGTGTATGCTCAAGGCGCTGGGGTACACGGTTGATCCAAGAGTGCACGGGGCATTTGAAGTGTCTCGGCCATTCTTGGCAAGTCTTGGTATATCTTTTTCTTTCGGCCAAGAAAACTCCACTTAGGGTGCAGTCTCGTAACCATAAACCATATAGGTATAAGGGATAAGAGGCTGCGAAAACAATCAAGTTGTTGTTAAGACTAGGATGGGAGGAGCTAGTCTTGTATGGCCGATGTACGCCTCCTTGAAGGGGCAACCAGGGAGAAGATAAGGCGGCACCCTCCATTAGGGAGCTGATAAGTGTCAAAAGACGCAAATGTCATGAGGCTTTATTTTCGCAAGGAAATTTAGGCTTGTCATATTTGTGCGATGATCCTGTAGAGGCAATAATACTAACGCAAGGATAAGACAAGATCAATGGGTTTTTGCATGAAAATGTAAAGACGTCCTGCGATTTAAATCGCGAAGACGGCAATGTCATGGGATTTTACATTCGCAAGAGTATTTAAGCCTGTCATATTGTCGCAAATAAAATATCCTGCAGAGGCAAAAATACTTAAGAAATGATAAGACAAGGTCAATGGGTCATTACATGAAAATGTAAAGACGTCCTGCGATTTTGTTGCAACGAGGGGTGGCGAAATAAGACCTTTAATTAGGAAGGCAAAATAAGACCACACAAGAAATGATAAGGCAAGATCAATAGATTTCTTCATTTGTGAAGACGTCCTGCGATCTTGTCGCAATGATGAACTCCAACATAAATACAGATATAGCCATACAAAAATTGAGGAAGCAAATAAGCTTGCGAAAACGATTATATTTCTTCATAAAGTTACCAACAATAAGGGCAAAATTCAGAGATTTCATTACTCGGAGATAATTGATCAAATCTCTCATTTGAAAATAAATAACGAGAGGCAAGTATGGGAATGAATAGGATAAAATCTTGTTATTCATTTCCACATGATAGATTTATGTATTCATAATGTTTGGTCGCAGTTGAATTACAAAGAAGAATTGCTTGATTAATATGCGCAAGTAAAGAAAACAAAGATTGAATTCATATTTAGTAATCCAAGAAGTTTACAATGAGGGGTTATAGAAATAGAAGATTAAAAGGGTATATATATAGATATTACAAGAAGTGAAAGAAGAAAAAGAAGTTATTTCTTTGAGGATTCTTCTTCTTTGTCAGATTCTTCAATTCCATCATTCTTTTCGCCAGATTCTTCTTCTTCGCTAGCTTCACTATCAGAGACATCCGAGAAAGGCATATCTTCAGGAACATCATCGCGAAGACAAGGATATGAACTAAGGGGAATGCGATGATCATTGCAAACTGTTTCAATAGTTTGATTGTAAAACGAACAACATCGTTATTAAAATTCGCCATCGTAGCTTGCGATTGTTTCTTCAACTTGGAATATTTGATGTCGCGAAAAGAGAGGTCCTTTGCGAAATGTTCTTTTTCGATTCAAGTTCTTCAATCCTTGTCCGAAATCTCCTCTCGGCTTCGTAAAACAAGTGACAATAAGTTAATAGCAATACAACGAGAAAAAGGAGTAATAAAGTAAAAGGAATAATAAACAACCTTCTCTCGTCGGATATCATATCTTTAACCAAGGCAAAGTATGCTCGGCATGAAGGCTAACATCAACACCTAAGTTATTCCCTGGCATTATCTAGAACCTTCGCAGCCCAAGCGAATTCATCATCATTATTTATAATGAGAAGTTTAACAATTTGATCTTCTCGCTCATTACGTATGGCGTTTTGACGAAGAGATTCATCTCGTTCAATTTGTACTTCAAGAAGAGATTTTTGAAATTTTGCTAATGCTTGTGCACCTTTATTAGCAATGCGGTCTTTGTCATCTATAAGGCCACTAATTTTCTTCCTTAAAGTTTTGGTTTTCTTATGGGAATCAAGATACATGTGTTTAAATCGGTTGGCTAAACCTAAACTAGATCTATGCTCAATCTCTAAGAGACGATATTTGGCTTGAAGTTCATTTAATGGAAAGGAATCAACTTTGTTTGACGAACTACTTAAAGATTCGTTGAGATGAGTGAGAAGAACATCATTATCCATAGGCTCGGGAAATGAATGGAGAAGAATGGCTTCTTGAAAGATTATATATGTCTCGAAAATAATAAATAAGCAAAGAAAAGCAGATGACAAAATAAAGACGACTTGAAGAGTAAAAATTTTGTACCATAAAGTTGTTGATTTGCACTTTGAAGAGTGGATATTTTATTCTTCTGAGAAGTAGACTCAACTTCCAACTGTTGAATTTTTTCATCTTTCTTGCAAGATGTCGCAACTTCAGTTTCTAGTTCTTGGATCTTCTCTTTGAGTTGGAGATTTTTCTTTTCAAGGTTGTCGCGTCTTTTCTCGAGATCTGAGGCAACAACAAAGGAAGCTCTCCCAGACTATAAAGGAAAGTAAAGAAATTGTTAAGATAAAGCTTATAATCGAAGTTACAGAGAAGCAAAAGCATATGAACATACCAAAGCATTGAGAGCATTTAAGAAACTGAAGTCAATGTTCGGGAAACTCCGCGAAAAGAATCATTATCCACTAGCAAGGGGGCATCGCAAATTTTAGCGAGAGCTTCGCAAGTAGCAGATAAATGATCATCTCCCAATCCTTGCATAGAATCGGAGAAAACACTAGACAATTGCGCCATAGCAGAAGCGACCGAGTGATTCTCCTTCGCAGAGGAAGTACCAACCTCATTTTCATCCTCGTCAGAGCTCTCGCTAGTTTGGGAACTAGAATGAGAAGAGGGATGGGTTTTCCGTTTTTTAGAAAATGGAGCAGAAGATTTATCCTTGCGAAGAGTGATTTTATCCTTGCCCTTAACCTTCGCAGCCTTCAGAATGTTTATTTATTCAATAACCTTCGCACACGAATGAAGATAAGAAACAGAGGAAACAATATTGTTAAAAATAACAAAAGAAAGTATTTCTTACTTCATCCGTGATCGATCGGAGTATCGCTTGAGTACTCGGCTTTGGACGTCTACTATAACTCTTTTCAATTTGGTAATCAAGATTTTGTAAATCTAGTAAATATAAAAGGAAAGAAATATCGCAAAAGCAAATCGAAATAGGAAGTATACCTCTTTTGCCTTTTCGGGCCATTTAAATTCCCAAGGATGATAGTCTGCGAGATTCGCAGGAGTACATGTGAACCTGCGATATAGGGTCCACTCGTAAATAAAGGAACAACCCACCACTTCTCATCTTTGGAGTGCCGAGGAACATTATTTTTGCCCGAGTGCGGTCAATGTCTTGCATGAGCAAACTTATCAAGCATCAATGTTATCTTTTCTCTTCAATCGAGCACCCCAGCCGAGATTTATCATTTCTCATATTTATTATCGCATAATTCGCAAAGAAGTTTTCTACGGTATACTTCTCGGCGACTATTTGTAAATTTGCGAATCTAGGATCTTTGACATCATCAAGATATAAAGATCCTTTACCAGCGCCACGGTTGGCATGAATTCAACCATTAGACGGATGCGATCGCCGCTCAATTGATAAATAGCTCATGAGAATTTCTCATGAGCAAGAATTTCATAGAATAATGGCATCTTAGGATTGTATAGAGGAATGGGAAGGCCTGCGAGGATTTGACCTAGCGAGACTATGATCTTCTGATCATTACATTGATGATCAGAAAATAATTTTGCAGAAAGTATAGATGAAGACTCTTGATCAGGAATGGTCGATAAGATGAAACCTTTCTCTTGAAATTTCTTTTGAGTTTCCTCAAAAAGGGGTTAATATGTACGACCAAGTGAAGCCATTATTAGAGTATGAGAATGAATAGAGAATTGGAGATTGAGAGAAAGAAAAAAGGGAAGGTTTACAGTAGCAGAAGCGCAAATTGCGGAGGAAGAAAGTTGAAGGAAAGTTGCAGAGGGAAAATAAAAGAGAAGAAGAGAAGGGTAAGAAAACTATATATAGAGAGGAGAATCCTCGAGAAAACAAATGCATTTAATGCGAGATGGGACGTGAATGGTCAAGAATAAACGGTTGAAAGAGACGTGTCAAGAAAAGAGTGGAAGAAGAAACACTTGTAATAAATTCCGTACATGAATAAACGGATAAAAGTGAACAATTGCGAGATAAAGATGAGCAATTGCGGCATTTTAAAATATTGGTTCTCATGACATTTTCTCCTTCGCAGAAAAGACATGAGAAGAGGCAAGATGTAGGATCAGAATATCGCGACATTAATACTTCGCGAGATTAATAAATAACGATATCGCGAGGAAGTCACAGAGAAGTAAAATAAATGACGCAATGAATGACGACAGCCAGAACATGAGAAGAATGTGAAGACTCAGCGAGATTTGGGAGTGTCGCGAGAATTGGTATATGTACACTTGCGATACTTCGCGAGTTATTCCCGAAAATAAAGGACAGCTTAGCTTTCATCCACTGTGTACTACCCTATATAAAGGGGTGAGTAAGTCTGTTGTAAAAAAGGGGCTTTTGAATTGTTAAGCAAGTCATTAGGGGAGAGAAAATTAAGAGTGATTGTAATTTCTTTAGCTCTGTTCTATCTTTCTTTGTAAACATTACAAGAAAATAATCAATAAAATCTATAGTTATTCATCTTCAAATAGATTAGTTGAGTAAATTCTAGTGAGGGGTGTAGTGTGGGATTTCCTGCAACTACAAAGAAGGAAACACACAATGCTATAGCTTTATTCCATTTTTTCGCACTTGGAAGTTCAAAAATATGCAGAAGGTGGGATTTGAACTTGCGACACCAAGTTTGTTCTCTTCGCTCGGAACCAACTGTGCTATCCACTGTCTGCGAAATGAACGCTGCATTCTGAAACCCCGACCTCATCTTCTCCTTGTTAATCCAAAAATTCGCTAAAAATTTGTATGTGTGCGAATTCGAACGCACAACCTCTAGTTTATACTATGAAGCCCTGACCATCTGAGCTAACTTCAGCTTGCGAAATAGAAGACAACACATATTGCTTCAACTACATGTAAAAATTCGTTCTGTAAAAATAATATGCTTCAGGTGAAATTCGAACATGCGTCCTAACACTTGCTCGGTACATCCTTAACCAACTACTTCAGCTAGTCTTTGCGAAAGAAACACATATTGCCACTTTATTATTCTTCCTATCTTTTTAGTAGCAGTTCCAAAAAGTGTGAAAAATATTGAGCTTTGCGAGAATTGATCACGCGAACTTGATAGGTGTCTAAAACACCTTAATATTTATCTATTGTTTATGCTTTCTTTGCTCAGTTTTCTTGTAAAATATGTATCTTATGGTTGTTTTTGAGTATTTAGGTACTTTGGAGTCATTTAGAATAAAAGAAGAAGAAACAACGCAAAAGTCTCATCTCATGTCCAACTTCTCTTGGAGGCGGAATTATTTCTCATAATTTGCTTTTATTTCTTCATCTCTGTCTGAAAAGTATGTCGGCTTTAGTGATGTAAATTTTTATCTGAAAAGCACGATAACTTTAGTGATGAATAGAAATTGAAGAGAAGAAGTGGATTTGAGAAATAGAAGACTGGCTGTTGTTGGTGGAAGAATTCGAAGAAGAGCAAAAGCGTCATTTCATAGCGAGCATTATCGGGAGCACAATGGAGGATACAGGACGGTCGACATCACCAATACAAGTTGCAAAAGGGCTACCATTTGGGTTGGCCTTTATCTTATTGATGGGTGCCTAGAATTACCCTGGGTATCCCCTATCTGGCTCACCTGGATGGTTGTATCCAGTTCACTTATTACACAACCTAATCGAGAAACCAATTCTCAATCATTGTGAGCTAAAATTGAGAAAAGAAGAGAAGCAGCAACCGCTGCTGTTGATGAGAGACGATCGAGAAATTGAGAGAATTGTAGCTGAAATACAGAGAGGAGGTGAAACTGTGAGGCTGAGATAGGGTGAATCAATTGCTGTTACTTCCAGTCAAGGATGGGATCTGAAGCTGTAATTAAACGAGTTCTGGTGGCCGTACCGGTGGATTCATCTGGTAGTTTATTGGCTCGAATTCAGGGCTGGATTAGTTCGAATCGGAAGAGATGTGGGTCAAATTATTGAGCTGAACTTCAGCTGATTTGGTGATTGTTTTACATTGGGTTGAACTGAGTTTGTATGGATAATGTAATGGCTTGGAGCTGCGTTGGTTTCGGGCTGAGTTTGGATCAAATTCTGAAGCATGAATCAGTCGAGAGAAGCTGGTTAAGACATGGGTTTGTCTCAGATTGGAGTTTGCAGGGAGATTGAAGCATGAAAGCGCTAAAAAGAACATCACAACATATTTATTTCCTACACCACCAGGATTGTACACACAGCGTGTTCGACTAAAGGCCTGAATGAGCTTTTCTTCACTATTCCAAGCTCTAGCTGAGTCTGTCTTCAAGGGATGCTGCTACAATGGTTTGTGTAGCTATTTGCTATGTTCTGGTGTCTGCAATGAAGAGATTGAGCTAAGTTCTAGGTTAGCAGGACAAGGAAGATGATATGGCTGTATGGTAGTGTTGCAGGTGATAGAGATAGAGGTACTGATATGAAGTGATTGGTGCTGGTGCAATGGAATAGTCTGATGGTAGTCGCTACGGCTGAACTAGAGCAAGGAATGCGCAGAATCAAGCACGGGTTGTTGAGTCTGTTGTTGCTGATAATTTCAGGCAAGAGTTGAGTTACAATTCTGGTACAGATGCAGTTAGGGAATGAAATTGTCGAAGCCTACAACTGGGAAGTGAAGTGTTGTTGCTGTTGCAGTTGAGATGGGTATCTGCTATTGTTCATAAAGAATGAATGAGAAGGAGGAGAATCTATGGTTTTGAGTTGGCATATTACAGGTGGTGGTTGGTGTTTAAAGCTTGAGTTGACGTAGCTGTTGTTGAGAAGATGTTAGAGACGTTTCAGTTGTCGTGGCTGCAATGGACTGGCAGTTGAGGTGCAGTTACTGGTTTGGATGTCGGTGCTATTGTTTGAAAAAGTGAAGCCACAGGGTTTGGCGACTACTGGTGAGGCAATAAGAGATGGTGATGCTATGGATGTGACAGATGAAGGTGGTCTGGTGCTAATCGCAGTGGACTTGTGGAGGTGGTTCTAAGATGTATGGAAGTGTGGCTGTGAAGAAATGCAGTGCAGCTGCAGTTTAGATGGTGGAATGTGCTGTGCAGTGATGGATGGAACTGGAATTGCAGGTTATAATGCCTGTTAATGAAAGGCTTAAGCTGAGCATGCGATGGAGTTGCTGTTGCAGAATGGTTCGAGACTGGTGGCATTTTGTTGCAGTGAATCCAAGGAAGTTTGCGAGGCTGAAATGGATTTATATTGATGCAGTGGTGATGCTAAGAAGAGTCCATGGAGCTGGTGAGGAATGTTGGAAGCTGCTACTGGTGATGTTGTGTTGCTGGAGTTGCAGGTGCAGGCAGAGAATGGAAGTGGAGCTATTGAGCTTGGGAAGATGCATTGTCTAGTGTGTGTATGCAAGAGCAGCTGCAGTTAGTGAAGAAGTTACGCGAAATTGCAGTTGCAGATCCGTGGAGTTGCTAGGGGTGCTCTTGAATCTTTGCAGTGGGGCAAGCTATTGTTGCTGGTACTCGAATGTATGAAATTACAGGTGCAGTTGGCTAAGTGTGGTTCAAAGATGGGAATGGAGAATATAGCTACAATAACAACAGTCACAAGAATATGGCAGACATGAAATGAAATCTTAGATGTATGTTAGGTACAGGGGTTTGAAGTTACAGAAGAAAGGAACTGCAACTGATAATGACATGAAGCTGCATAGTGTGTGCAGTTCAGGTGGTAGTAGTCTTGTTGGCTACAAGTTCTGGTGCTATTAAAGTAAGTTCATTGCAGGTGCTAAGAATCTGGTAATTTGAGATTGCTGAGAAGAGGATAATGGAGCAATGAGAACAAGGGATGATCGCAGGCGCAACTTAGATGGAGCATCAGTTGTGGTTGAGCAAGGAGTCGTGCAGCTGGAATGAGGGGGTTAATGGGCAGGCAGAATTGCAGAAGGCTAGAGACAGAGTTAAGAAGCTACAAGAATGTTGCAGGTGGAGTTGGAATTGGATCTGAAGTTTAGCTTGGGAGGAATGAAGCATAATCATGGTGCATGACTGAATTACAGCCTGTGCAAAACTGCAAAACTGAAAGTCAGCTGAGTTAGACTATGACTCAGATCTGACTAGGGTTATCTGAATCACTGAGTTAGCCAGACTTGACTCACCCTGACTCGGTCTGCTTAACCGAGTTAACTCAGTCGACTGACGTTTCACTGGTGACCGGGTGGACTTTGCCGGTCACCTGAGCTACTTTCCGGTCACTTTCCCGGCCAAGTTCCGGTTATTTTATGGACCTCCGGCGACTACTTTTTGAGCATATTTTCTACATGGGTTTTTCTCACACATGGGCTTGGTGGACTTCTATCTATTGGACCTTTGAAGACTAGACCTAATTTTGGAACAAGAGGAGCTATAAAAGGAAAAGTCTTTCACAACTTTTGAGAGAGATCACGTATTCTACTTGGAGTTTTTGGGGAGAGAGCCGCAGCTAGGGTTTGCTTTCGTATTTATTTTTCATCTTCTTTATTTTAATTATTATTGATGATGAACTCCATTATTATGAGTAACTAAACTATTTTTGATTAAGGGTGATTTCAAAACCCGAAATATGAACCTATAATTGATATGCATAGCTCGTTTTCTCGCAAGTTTAGTTATTGTTTGATTTCTACCATGCTAATAATGTTTATGGATTGTTTGTCAATTGTTTAAGTTCGAAATTAAATAGTTGATTCATAGTCTTATTGCTAGTTTAGATTTTCTTCGACCCGTAATTGTCTAGAGAAGATGAACACAAGTAGCAATATGTGGGTATTGATGATGGGATTTTGTTAAATGCCCATATGTAGAAATTGACACTAGTAGGTGATTCATGCTTTTGAACTCATCACTAGGAGCAACCTTATCTCACAAAACTCAGAGCACTTGTTTAGGTCACACCTAGAAAGCGTACCTCTAGGTAGCTAGGCAAGTAGAAACCGGTAGTCGAGCGCTTCCGTATCCGGTGAGCTTATGAGATAATAACGGGATAGTTGAGCGTACTAATTATCTTAGGGTTGTTAGTAAAAAGATAATGCGAAGAACGTGCTATATATTGATTTGGTTTATGTTTCGTGGTCGATAATGATTCCTTAATCAATTCAATCTCATATTTGAATACAACTTTACGATTTTCAGAATTTCTACAACAAAAATCTTCTTTGCCAAGAATATTTGCATAACAACTATTACTTCATACCTCCCTTGGGACGATCCTGCTTTCATTATACTACTTGCTAGTGTTAAGAGAAGTAGAAATTATTATTTGCGAGTTTGACACCTCGTCAGAACTCTAACTCCACACTCCTAATCCCTGACCATCTGTGCGAACAACTATTTGTGTTGGTGTGGTAAACTTCGCAGAACTTATTCTTATTTAATCCTCTTTGTAAAAAAGAAGAAAACTATGTTCGCAGGAGAATTCGAACTTGCGACCTCTTTGTTGTTCATTCAGCCTTGAACCATCTTTGCGAATTTCTGTTTGTGACAGAAATTGCAGCGTCTGCCTCTTATCTTCTCCTCGTCTTTCCTTAATTTCTTTCACATTTGCCTTCTTCTCCTGAACATGAAAATTTTCCATTGAAACTTTAGTTTTCTTCCCCGAATTTCACCACAACAACTAATTTTTTTTTTTTTCATGTCTTTAAATTATAGATGATGTTTTCTCCCTGAAAGTGTAACTTCTTCCATGAAATTTCCGTTTTTGCTCCTGAAACTTTAAGATCTAAAAATAAATATGAACAGTAGCTAATTTTCATGGAAATTTCTTGATCCAACAAGTTACAGGAAGGATACATTTTTTTTTCAATCCCTGTTTCTAGCGCATATGTAGTTGCAGGAAATCCCACACTACACCCCTCACTAGAATTTACTCAACTAATCCATTTGAAGATGAATAACTATAGATTTTATTGATTATTTTCTTGAAATGTTTTACCAAGGAAGATAGAACAGAGCTAAAGAAATTAAAATCACTCTAAATTTTTCTCTCCTAATGACTTGCTTAACAATTCAAAAAGAACTCTCCTTACAACAGACTTACTCAATCCTTTATATAGGGTATTACATAGTGGGTGACAGCTAAGCTGTCCTTTATTTTCGGGAATGACTCGCGAAGTATCGCAAGTGTATGAATGTTCGTCTTCGCGACACTCCTAAATCTCACCAAATCTTCACACTTTTCTCATGTTCTGGCTGTCGTCATCCATTGCGTCATCAATTATACTTCCTTGCGAAACCTTCGCAATACTGTCGTTTATTAATCTCGCGAGATATTGATGCTGCGATATTCTGATCCTACAACTAAGATCATATGTTAAGACTAATCCCCTTAACGTTACAGGTTGTAACTGTCCAACCTTTAGGAAAAGGAATCAGTGCTGTGATAATCCTAGTTTTGCCTATAAACGTCATACGAATCCTTTTCACAATCGTAATGGTTATCAAAAGGATAGCTTCGTAAAGACGAAGACAAGATCCGATGCTCCCAGTTGGAGAAAGACTAACTTGCAAAAGAATAGTCAATCAAATTCTCTTCCGAGAAATCTTGAAGAGAGTAATGGGAAGAAGGTTCCAGTTGTTCCTAAACACACTCAGAAGTGGGTACCAAAGAAAGTCAATGATGCTTTGAGTGCGAAAAGGAATGATCTTCCAGAAAATTCCATGACTATGGAGAAGGCAGTATCCATGATGTTGGAACTTAACAAGGTTTTTGGAAAAATGGAATTGGATGTGAAAGGTTCTAAAAGCGATCTCTTTCATGATAATCCAAAAGTCACTTGTGGTGAGCAATACATTGTTCACCTCAACACAACTTGATTGTGTTAAAAGTGCATCCTCACCAAGGAATGCCCTGCTATGTATACGGTGAGGGAAGCACGAGAATTGGGGCACACAGATTATATTCGGTAAGGCTGTAGAATTCTATTCTTCTAAAAAGGTATGTCTATAAACTTTAGCAAGATTTGTGTTTTTATTTGCTTAGAATACTTATAATGATCTTGCTTATAGTTCATTTCTACCTAACTTGATATGTGTTTAAGGTTCTTAAGTGTTAGGTTTGAAAATAGTAGTACGGGATGTTTGGACTTCATGGTACACATACCAGGTGCGCATACCATCATTTAAAATAAAAATTCAGGGGTTTAAGTTCGCATACCCAGTTTGCAAACTGCTCCAAGTCATGAAAATTTGTTTGCAAACCCGTATGCATAGTTGCTTGTAGACGTCGATATTCGGTAAACTTGTTTTGACCGTAATTTCTTCGTCCGAACTCGGAATGACCTCATTCTTTTTGCATTCTATTTCTGTTTGATTTCTCTTCAAAATGGAGATGACAAACCTTGAATTTGGATGAGTTAAGATTGGTATTTGTCCTGTCTCTTGTTTTTGAGTGTTTTGCTCTGTTTCGTCATAATTGGTCCACTTCCCTTGGAATTGGGCACTTGGATTCTTGGAGTACTACTCTTCTAAGCTAATTTATAGATTTTACAAGAATGTTGTTGGTGAATCACAAAGAAGGGAGTTCAAGAATGGGCAGTAGTACGCATTACTATGGAATTCTTGAATGTTCACAATCATTTTATGTGAACTATGGTGCATGGTCGTTAATGACTTTGTATGATCTTCTTTGTTAATAAAATCTTTTTATACGCCTTTGGTAGCTATTCTTGGTATAAATCCGGGCGAAAAAGATTGATTCTACTCTCTAAGGACAAATCATCTTATATGTGCATTACGAGTTTGTCTTGATGCCTAGGAAACTTCTTATGAGAATTTATTCTTTTTTTTTTGAGAAGGATTACTGGAGTTTGGAATAGCCATTATTGTGATTACACATAGCTATGGACAACGTTTTCATCTTCATGTTTTTAGATTTATTGGTTTAAACTCTAAATTTGTTTGGAAGATGATTTTTGCAGTATTAATCTTTATGGTTTTATATATTGCAATTGTCATGGGATATGTGTGTTTGCGTCCGTGAACTATGATTGTCCCATATCTTGTCAAAAGTAAAGTCTTTCATAAGTCGATATTCATATGTTTATAAAGGAATGAATGGACTTTTGACAAAACAAAAGTTAAGCCTATATTGTCAATTATTGACGCAAGATAGGTTAAAATCTTTTGTTTTCAAGGATTATGTCTATTGTTTGTCATTGTGCAAATGGTGATGGAAAATAGAATGAATCCTTATGTATTCCGTAGTAATTGATCTTCCCTGATCCATATTTTATATATTAATGTGAGGCTCCGTAATGTGTCTTATGTTGAGCACTAAACAACCAAGTTGATTATTTTATGATTAGCTTTGTTGTTGTTCCGTAAGGTACTTTATGTTGAGCATTTTTGAACTAAATTAATCATCTTGTTTGGTTATTTAGTTATAATTCCATAAGTTTTCTTATGTTTGAGCGTTTTTGACTGGGTTGATTATTTTCATGATTAACTTAGTCATTGCTCCATAGATGATTCTCTTATGTTGAGTATGACCAATTAAATTAATTACTTTTGTGATTAGTTTGGTTGTGTATTTCGATTAGATTAATTATGGGTTCTCTTGTGATTAATCTAATTGAGTATTTTTGACTCTCCATAAGTTCACTTGTGTTGAGAATTATCGATTAAATTAATCATGAACTTCTCGTGGTTAATTTAATTGAGTATTTTGGATTCAAATTCATACTTGTATGTGATTTGTTATGTCCAAAGAAATCCTTCTTTTCTATCGAAATTAAGGTCGCTCTTGTTGTTCTTTCGGGAATGACATATTATGGGGGAGAGTTCTTTTTGAACTTGTGCTTAATTGCCAAATCTTTGTGGAGAGTGCGGCTGTGGAATATTATAGGGGTCGACTTGTATCTTTAAACTCCTTGATGAATGCATTTAGCTTCGGCTTTATGATTGCATCAAAATAAGATGATATGTGTTTCTTTCTTTTGGTAATGAAATGTCTCTTTCGGAAATTTCATTAGGATCCCGTTCTTGTACCTTTGCCAATTTTATTGACAAAAAGGGGGAGAATCAATATGTAGTTCACACCACAAATACATATGGTTTTCGGATCAGTATGTAAGGGGAAGTGGTTTCCATGTGAGATGGAGTATTGACAAACGGGGAGTGATACATATCACCATAGTATTGTTGATGAAGTTGTGATACAATTGGACTTTGACGCTGTGTAATGATACTATGACACTGTATAACAATGATTGAGAACTCTTGTTTTCTTGTTGTTATAGCTATGGATTTTCAACAACGATGATGCTAAACTTACAACCTTTGGGATCATTGGATTACTTCGAAGTGACGAAGATTTCGAGTAATGTTGAAGATTAGAAATGTGGAATAGGAGCTACAAAAGTTAATTTATTTATTTTTTGTATTCCATATGTATTGATAAATTTGTCACTAAAATTGACAAAGGGGGAGATTTTTAGATCATTGCTCGGTCGAACTCGCATGCGTTGATATCTCAAGCATGTTTGTCAATGTTAGTGATCAAAACTATAAGTCTTGATTTCTAGCCTATTTTAGCTAAAGGTCTCGGACTAGGATATAAAGTGTAGTTGATCTCAAGACTCCATGACAATCATCATACAAGACGAAGGACTACTCAAGGAACTGGTGGAACTTCATCGACTAAAAGGTATGTGAAGACTTGAACTTATCTGTCACTCAAAAGTCTATTTACTCTATCTCCTATTCTTGAGACAAAAGTCGTTTTGATATATAGACTTTCATTATACACATTTACTATTTCGAGCCGAGTTTAACTCGCCTATCTATTTCTCGAAATATGTGTTGGTAAGCTTTCGCTTTAGCCAAATTCATCTTTACCTAGTGACGAATATCATGTTATGTTTCAATCACTTTGAAAATTGCTCTAACGAAAAATGGTCTGTGAATAACGGCTATATAATGTCCTCTGAGAATGTTTCAATGATTGAAATGAGTGTTTAGATTACATAACCTTTGGTAGGATATAAGCATTGTTGTGGAAACACATATATGTATAAGTCCTTATTCCTTGAACCAAAGTTTGCGAACTTTGTTGATCAAGAGAAACGGAATGTGGCGTAAGCCAAGTCCGCGAACTGGCGGAAGTTCTCGACCCGAGAATTTCTGCTGGAGTTTGTGAACTCCTTCCGTGAGCATAAGTCCGCGAACTTTAGTAGGTTATATCTAAAATCGGTTGTTCTTGAACTCATGTTTATATAAACTAAGGAATGCTTTTGCAAACCGTGGCTATAAAGTTCATGAACCGATTCGAGTGAATCAAACCGTTTTTGCTTCGATTGTGTCTTGTGTAGTTACATAAGATCTAAGCAATTGAACAACTCTCTAACTAGTTCATTTGAGTCATTTGAACTAGTTATGATGAAGAAGAATATGGTTGATATGAAAGTGATCATATGTCTAACCATTTGGTTAACTATTGTTGAACCAACAAATGTTAATGTTTGGGAACGGTTACATAAACCCAAAATTGGACATTTTATTTATGTGTAACAAGCTAAAGTTTCGATCCAACGGTTGAGAAATATTAGCTTGAATCTAATCAGGTTTTCATCTAACGGTGAATATTGAATGCTTTGTTACCAAGCTAACATTGATTGCAAACCCTGATTTGAAAGACTATATAAGGGAGAACTCTAGCAATAGGGAAACCTAATCCCCACACCTTACGTGTGATACTAGTTGCATAAGCTAGAGTCGATTCTCTTTTAACCTTGGGTTTTCTTCTCTAAACCAGGTTAACGATTTAAAGATTTCATTGGGATTGTGAAGCCAGACCGATACTACTTTTCTTTTAGTTGTGTGATCTGATCTTGTTGTTTCTATCGTACGAGTACAATTGGAATAATTGGCTTGAGATTTATATCTCCGATAGGCAAGATAGAAAAGAAATCACAAACACTTCGTCTCATCGTTTGTGATTCCGCAATACCTTTTTCGCTGCGTCGATTAAGATTATTGTGAGGTGATTGATAATACTAGTATGTTCTTCGGGAATATAAGTCCGGGTTATCAATTGGTTCCTGTTCACCTTGATTTATCAAAAGACGGAACAAAAACTCGTAGGTATATTCGTGGGAGACGGATTTATCTATTACCATAGACTTTTCTGTGTGATACAGATTTGTTTATTAAATTCTTCGACTTTGGGTCGTAACAACTCTTAGTTGTTGGTAAGATCATCTAAGGGAATCAAGTACGTAGCATCCTGCTGGGATCACAGACGTAGGAGCATAATTTTACCTTGGATCAGTATGATATTGGTTGGGGTTCAACTACAGTCCAGATCGAAGTTAATTTGGACTAGGCTAGTGTCTGTAGCGGATTAATACAGTGTGTGTTCAATCTGGACTATGTCTCGGGGTTTTTCTGCATTTGCGGTTTCCTCGTCAACAAAATTCTGGTGTCTGTGTTATTTCTATTCCGCATTATATTTGTTTATATAATTGAAATATCACAGGTTGTGCGTTGTTCAATCAATTAGAATATCCGACCTTTTGGTTGTTGATTTAAATTGATTGACACTTGGATATTGGTCTATGGTACCATCCAAGTTATCTCTCTTTGATAAAGACTCGCAGATTTCTATTTGCTTGAGTAAAGATCAAATCGAGAGATTGAGATATAAACTCTTTGATATACTTTTCTCTAGATTGAGTCTGACCGTCTAGTTGATTCTCTAGAAAGTATATTTGAGTTTGTCCATACAGATTGCTAAGCGAAATATTGGGTGTGGTTGTTGTACCCCCACTTTTTCAAGCATGACTAATTCTAGTAACCACATGGAGGTAGAACCGAAACTTGTTTTGGTAGAACCGTGAAACCCGTGATTGGTGATTTGATAGGAAAATCAATCACATAGTTCTTGGAAGTCAGATGAACCAATTCTAAACTCGTTTGGAAGTGTGGCAAATCGGTTCCAAGATTGTAAATATGAAAAAGGATTTACAAAGTAAAGATGTCGACATACTTTGAACATGTGCAGTAACGTTTATCTTTTATTGTTCAAAGATATTCCTTAATAGCTAAAGGAGAATCCCGGATCGAAATAAATTGAGAATCTTTTAATTAAGGTTTTTAGTTTTATATGCTTTTAATTTCCAGCAATTAAAATGCATATCTTTAGAAAATAAAAATTGGTAATGTGCATTTACTAATTGGAGATTTTCTACTGAGATTTCGGTCAATATTTGGACAAAGCATTTCCAGGAATTATGGAAACCGAATTTGGAAATATATTGCATATCTTGAGAATATTTTTGGTTTTGGAAATTCCTTGGTGTCCAAACTTCCGTGGTCTATAAATATTGAAGTTTGCATTTCAAGCAAATTAATCCTCAGATCCATCAAAACTACCTTGTTGAGTTGTTACTGGTGGAGTCGTCTATTCGGAGAGGAAAGTAACCTAATTAGGCGAAATCTCTTACGACCGCTCGTTTTAAAGACTTCTTTGGGATTGGGAAGCTCTACGAGTAGCGTCGGTGGGAAACTAGATAATTGCAGTTTATTATTAGTTTTCTATTGATTTGATTGACTAACGGTTGTTGAACTTTGATTGCACCTAGTTTGTCTATGCTTGAGAATATTCTCTTCTGATATAAGATTCACTCAAACTATATCGAAGTTTCAACGGGGATCTTTAGACTGTTTGTATATCTAAAGACATCTTGTGATAATCCATTGTTAACAGATTCCGTTCTGTTTGTGATTGATCACAAGAGATTCAAGTTGATTGTGTGCAGGTGTTTATTGAAGATCTAAGAAGATTTGAAGACGAAAAATATTTCTGATTTGGGTTCATAATCTTTGGTGTGCACAAAACTTGATCGGCTGGAAAAGGATCCAACTATAATCGGTTTATCTTAGTGATAGATTTGATTGATTAGTTGAGTAGATCGGAATCAATATAATTCTTTGTGATTAAAAGTATTGATTGCATAATCTTAACAATTACTTTGGTAATTGTTGAAAAGATAGATCTAAGGACCTGACAAATGAGTTTATTGGGATAAACGGAAGAGCCTTTTGTCAAACTCATATCACTTGATTGATAAGAGTTGTTACCAAACAGATTTGTTGTTCCTTTACTGTTTGGAATACGAACCAAAGGAATTTTTCCAAGTGCGTGACTTACTGCAAGTTGGAGGCGCAGGGATACAAACGGAACTAGGTGAACTATAGGTTTAGTTGCTTGGTCTAAACTATACGAATTTGGTTTAGATTTTGTATAGCGGCTTAATCCTGAGATTATTCAATTCTAGACAAGGTCCCGAGGTTTTTCTGCATTTGCGGTTTCCTCGTTAACAAAATCTTGCCGTGTCTTTTACTTTTTTATTTCCGCAATTATAATTGTTTTATTATAATTAAAAGTAAAATACACAAACGTTAATTCCTATTTACTTGATAGCAATCCTATTGTGTTTGGTTTAGTCCGAACCTTTTATCAATTAAACATACTTCATTGTTGTATTGTCTCGATCTTGTATCCATATTCAATCACGCAAGTTATCCTGTTGTTGTATTGTCTCGATCTCGTATCCATAGACGATCACACGAAGTGTGAAACGATTAGTTGTATTGTCTCGACTCAGCCCATAGACAATTACTTTCGGAGAAAGAACTTATAGGTGGAAAAGTTTTAGATTGAGGTATATTTGGGTACCCTCATCTTTTCAATTGGTATTAGATCAGGCAAACACGAAAATATCTAACAATCTATGTTTGGTGCTATCTAAATTATAAGAAATTGAATCTATGTCTGATTCAGTTAACGTTATGCAGGAGTATGAATACTCAAAAGTTGAAGATGTTACCACTGCGTTAACTCATGATCCAGGAGTTGCGAAAACATTTGTGTCGTTCTCTGATGGAAAAGAAGATGCTGATAAAGAGTTGGTAAAACTCCTAAAGCCTATAAAATATCTGTCTACAAAAGTGCTGATATTAAATACAGAGTCAAATCTTCTTAAGAATGAGATCAAAGATAAAGACATCCAACTGAATATTCTAGCCAAAGAGAATATGGATCTCACTGTCAAATGATGTAGTTTTTATAGTGGTAAGAAAAGGGTTTGATTCTCGGACTTGTGAAGTTGTTGGTTTAATTAAAGAAAATACTAAAACTATGTGAAAGAAGGTAACAAGACTAAGAGTTACTGAGACTAGGGATTCCACCAAACTTCACAATCAATTGGTTCATACAATGATTCATAACAATTTTAGCTCTTTTCTAGACTCTTTTTCTTTGCCAAAAGTAGATTTTATAAAGCATTAGATGTAAATCGTAAGCATAGTGCATCAAAAGTTCTTAGACTAAGCATACCCTATCAAACAAAATCACAAATAATCAATGAAAATCATAAATCGATTAAAAATCAATGTAAAAAGTCTTAAGAATCAATTATAATTACCAAACATTGTGAAACATGGCTTCCTCCATCATCCCAGTGTTGGGGTTTAGCTCTTCATGGTGAAAACACTCTCAAAAGATAGAAACATGGCTCAAAAGGTGTTTTTATTGAAGTAATATATGAAAACAGAGTTTCGCAACGCTGTAATAGTGTTACAGACGTCACCGTTACAATCCGGGTGTTGCAGATTCAAACCAAACTGTTACAAATCTACTATCGTATACACTGTTATTAAACGATAGTTTTGGTGAGTCTGTTCTTCGTGTTCTTGAGAACGATACTTCTATAGTGTCGTCTGCAACTCCTTCTTCTTCTTCTCTGTTGCTGCTGCGATTCTTCTCTGCAGCGTTTCGTTCTTCACAGAAACCTCCCCAAACTCTCGATTCCCCTTTTTGGAACTCGTACAACCCTTTTATACACTTCAAGTTAAATTATCTCCCAAGTTATCTTCCATTATTCTTTTCTTTTCTTCACGGGAAATAATCCCTCGGGATTGATTTCTTTCCTTATTTTTTCTTCTCCTACGCGTCTTTGAGTGCTCAAATATCTTCCAGGGATATAGTATAATGTAGCAGGTAAGATTTCCTTCTCTCAACCCTCACGAAATCGCCAAAAATAAGCCAACACCCGAAATAGTATCGCACTGCCCTGTTTTACAAAAACTCGACCAAATCTTAGTTTCCTTCCGATAAAAACCCGTTACCAATCATGTCCAGTTATAACAGGCCCTAAGCAAACCCAATACATGAACATACCCGAGAAGAACTCATGCAAAATTATCTCAGCAGAGTTCGAGTATTCTTCTTCCCTATTTTAGCTTCCAACGGATGATCCAGCCCAAATTAGCCAAACCAAAACACTTTACCAAGCCTGTTTAACTTAACCACGTTCATCCCAACTTAATTCTGCGATCGAATCTCCCCATAACAACTTCCAAAATCGAACCCTAAAATTCAACCTTCGCTGCACTATTTTCCCGCCATAATTCATATTTGAACGGGGAAGAAGATGGAGTCCCCCTAACCAATGATGGGGTACGAATAGCAATGTGAGTGCCCCTTAGTAATTCGGTTACCCCTTATCCACTCCTGAAGTCCCTTTAGCACATTCTCCTGGGGTGCAAATAGTATTTTTCTGGAGTGCCTTTAGCGCATTTCTGGGGTGTCTATTGTACGTATTCTGGTACCACTTTTCGAGCCAATTTCTCCACAAAAGCTTATTTCTCCAAAACACCTTCAAAAACATAAAATAATCAAATAAATACAAAATCGAGCACTAACAATACACATAATTGAGAACAAAATAGACACATAAATGTGTCTATCATCAAATTAGAAGCTCTTGGTAAATCTCTTACTCAAGATAAAGAGACACGTCCTATGACTCTGACTAATGATGCTGTTGTGATTTCTTCTGATATTGAGGAAACTAAAAGTCCTTGCTCGACTTTTACAGACTGTGATAAAACTGGTTTAGTCACATCTGAAACAGATCAAGATGATGGTAGTTTGCCTAACTACATCAAGTCAGAAGAGGATGAGAAACCATCTTCTACATCTACTGATGATTAGACGAAATCTTGTCCAAAGGAAACTTTGAACCGATTCCGTGAACATGATATTAAGGAATACAACTTTCAGTCACTTGACAGGAAACTTATACATCTTCAAAATACGGTGGTAAAAATATTGAAAGAAGTTTCTTGTCTTAAAAAACTGAAAGACCATTCCTCAGTAGAAATACAGAATATACCACTATCCGATAAAATCAACTCAAAAGAATAAGAGGAAAGAGTTGATAATCGCTTCTGGAAAAAGGTTCCTCCTCACCCATATCGAAACAATTCTTGTTTTGATGAAGAACGATTCCAGAAGAAAGGGAAAGAGAAAATCTCTGCCAAAGGAAACAATCAGGAATTTCCCATATTGTTTCTGATAATTATGCTAATGTGCATCATAAGGAAATCATTAGAATGAGAAAATCGTATGAAATCTCATTGACAGAATTAAGAGAGATTTATCTATCTCTGAAAATTCTCACATCAGTACATCTTCTCGACATGATCATATATCGAGAGTTAGAAAAGATCATTATTCTGGGAGAAAATATTTTGGGCAGAAATTCCCAAGGAGAATCATGAACTATGGTTCTGATACTCGTTGTAAGCTAGAAAAAGCTTACTCCGATACAACTTAGTTGTATCAAAATTTTGCATTGTCATCCTCTTCTGTGCTCTTAATCATGGATGAGAAAAGCACAATAAAATGAATACCACATTTTTGTGTGTGTTTGTTTATCATAAAAATCTGCGACATTTTATGGATGACTGCGAATCCATGTTTGTCTAAAAAATTGTTCATGTTTATCATGATATTCCAAAATAGGTTTATTTAGAATTTTCTAATTTTTATAAACCTTCCAGCATGAGAAGTTCGTACAAAGGAAACAGAATATATTTTTGTAATATTTTCGGAATTTCCTGATATTTTCGGTCCAAAAGTTGTCTCTTCTTAAAGAGAAACTATCTCTTGCTTGTATTCTGAAACCCTGATCAATCCCTATTTAAATAACCGAGCATGCCTCCAATAACTCGCAGTGTCACAAAGGCTAATAAGGAGGAAGCTCAAAAGGTTAAGGATTGTCAAGGAATCAATACAAAAAGGAAGAAGAAAACATATCAAAAATCATGTCTGATTATGATTCTGATAGCTCCGTTGGATCACAAGATGAGTCGTGTCTGTTGGGTTACAATTTACAAGATCCAACCAAAACCAAGTGGATTCGTTCTGATAGTATGATTGACTATATCCAAGGTTTTGAAGAACTAAGAACCAATCTCATAATAACGGTTCGAAATCAAGATTGGCTCAAATATAAGATTGAGGAAGCAAAAGCTGATCTTGCTGATATGAAGGTTCAAGTTGAAAAACTTGAGAAACAAGAAGTGGATGCAGACAAGTCTCTTGTGACATGCTTCAAAAGTTTGAACACTGAAGAAACCTCAGTGAACAACAAGAGCACCACTAGAGATTAAGTTATATGCTGTAATACTTAATCAAGGAAAATAGACATCAGTTTTCGAATCCTTTCAATAAATTGTATAAGATCTATTATGAATAAAACTATCTTATTTATGAATAAAATTATTAGTTTATGATTTTTCATGTGATAGTTTTCGTTTACATATCCTGTGCTTGAATGCTTTATCTTATTGCTATGTATGTTTATGGGATGTTTGATTTCGGTTTTCATGACCTTAATATTCGATCTCATATGGTGTGAACCCTTATGGTTTGGATGACTTTTTGGTTTAGCAGGATTAAGTTCTAGCCCATGTTGGTAGGCTTTATCAAAGGATCATAAGGGGTTCTGATTGAAACTAATATGTGAAAAAGTCACAATATGTTGAATCGTTTTGGTTTAGCATAAAAGCATATGAGTTTCGGGGTTTCAACTTTTGCATTGCATTAGTTAAAACCGGTTTTCAACCTTTCTCTGGTAAAGGTTGGTATTTGTTGTTGTTCTTTTGTCTTGTGAGAGGATGACAACATTAATGGGGGAGAGTTCTAACTTGAATTGGTGCTTAATGACACATCTTAAGGGGAGAAGAGGATGCAGAATTTGAGGTAACGACTTTGTTAGTTAATCGTTTTCTTGTTTAAGAAAAGCCTGATTTTATTGCATATATTTTGCTTTTGCTTAACAAAATTTCGGTACAATTGATGTTTTATTCCATTGTTTGTTTATGGATATGTGTGTGATTCAATTGTTTCCGGTTAAGAAAAACTATTGTTATCTTGCTTTATTATTTGGTATCAATTGTTTAGGCTTACAAAATTTCGGTGCAATTGCGGTACTTTAATGTCTATGTTGTTTCAATTGCTTCCAGTTGAGGTAAATAATTATGCAAGTTGATTTATTTGGTTTGTATGAATTGTTTATGGCTTAACAAAAGAAAAGGTTTTCGGGATGAATTGTTTAGTCCAATTTGATTCCGGATAAGAGAAACTAAGTTAATTCTGATCTTAGTTAGACTTATCAAAGTGGAGGTTTCGGTTATTCAAGTCTAATCGAATGCCTTAACAAGAAATGCTAGTTAACTAACCTAGTACTTGTCTTGTTTAAAAGTGAAAGGTCTAAGTTATTATTTAAATAATTAGAACCTGATGAGAAAAATAGAGTCAATTCTGATCTTTATTTTGGTCTTATCGAACAAGCGATTGTATTTGTGCAATCGGTTTAGCAAAGGAACTAAGGTGCTTAGTCGATTTTTGGTTTGCTAAACTATTAGGGAAAATTGCTTCGGGCAATTGTTTCCTTGGTAACATATCAAAACAAAATTACTTTGTAGTTTCGGTTTTGATATTGGTTATCAAAAATGGTGTGTGGAACCCTCGTGCTTAACTCTTATAGGTTGCAAGTCTTTTGAGATTTGTAAGATCCTTTCGGGTTGTTCTTTTATTTGCTCGTACCTTTGTCATTTTGTGACAAAAAGGGGGAGAAATATATGGAGTAAACAAGTGATATTGATATTGATTTGGTATCACTAATGAAAGGACATTGGTGCTTAAACGTTATATCTAACGAAAGAGTAAAGCATAGACTAAGGGGGAGTAGCATATCATATTGATACTTGTAGTTATATGGACTACAAAAAGATTAACAAAGACGTGCGGATTGAAAATCTACCTATCTTACCTTTAGGGGGAGTATTAGCTTTGTTATTATAATGTCAACAACGCCATTTATGGATTGAATGTATACAGGTTATTGTGATGTTGAATTTGGGAATCAAGCGTATGTGTAATGAATTCTTGTAATTTTTTTATCCATATGATGTAAGAGTTTTGTCACTAAAATTGACAAATGGGGATATTGTTAGAGCATAGCTCGGTTGAACCCACCAAGCGTTGGTATGTCAAGTTTGGTTGTCATATTTTAATGAACCAAAACTCATTTAAAGAGTCGCTTGATTATTTACTAGAGTCAACTTCGTATAGGTTAGCTTGAAAGTATTAGGATATGAGACATTACAAGTATTACGTGAAGACTTGAAGAATGTGAAGAAGTAAGGTGCTACAACGACAACATCATCCTTCCACTTGAGGTTAATGTTAGAGCACTGCTCGGTCGAACTCGCATGCGTTGCTATCTCAAGCATGTTTGTCAATGTTAGTGATCAAAACTATAAGTCTTGATTTCTAGTCTACTATTAGCTAAGTCTCGACTAGGATAGAAAGTGTAGTTGTGCTCAAGACTCCATGGCGATCATCATACAAAGAGGAATAACTACTCAAGGAACTTGTGGAACTTCATCAACTAAAAGGTATGTGGAGACTTGAACTTATCTATCGCTCAAAAGTCTATCTACTCTATCTCCTATTTTGAGACAAAAGTCATTTTGCTATATAGACTATGATTATACACATTTGATATTTCCATCCGAGTTTATCTCGCTTATCAATTTCTCGAAATATGTGTTGGTAAGCTTTCGCTTTGGCCAAGTTCATCTTTACTAGTGACGAAAGTCATATTAAGTTTCAATCACTTAAAAATGGCTTTGACGAAAAATGGTTTGTGAATCACAACTATATAACGTCCTCTAAGAATGTTTCAATGATTGAAATGAGAGTTTAGAATTACATAACCATGGAAGGATATAAACATTGTGTGGTAACACATATGTGTGTAAGTCCTTATTCCTTGAACCAAAGTATGCGTACTTTGTTGCTCAGGAAAACCGGAACTAGAGTCCGCGTACCAAGTCTGCGTACTATCCGAAGTTCTCATCCCGAGAAATTCGGCTGGAGTTTGTAAACTAAAAACAAACTTATTCGGGGTACTTAAGTCCGCGTACTGATAGACGCATTTATGTGTCTATTTTGATCTCAATTATGTGTACTGTTAGTGCTCGATTTTGTAGTTATTTGATTATTTTATGTTTTTGTAGAAATAAGCTTTTGCGGCGAAATTGGCTCGAAAAGTGGTTTTTGCGCTCGTGGGAGAAAATTACTAAAGGCATCCTTCATTTGGATAAGGGGAACCCAGTATATAAGGGGTAACCACATGCTATAAGCACCTCAAGACCGGATAAGGGGCACCATCATCTTCCTTGATTTGAAAAACATTTTGGGCGGGAAAATAAATCCCTTCACCTGCGAATTTTATGGGATAGGTTTGGTCGATGGTTTGGCTGGATTTTCTCGGCAGTTTGATTGGGTACGATGTGATATGACTAGACAGGGTAGGTAACTACTTTGTTTACGTAAGAAAAGGAGTTTCCATCTATACCTCATTGAAACAGGGAAGTGAGATGCTTCCGGGGATTTGTTGGAAATAATTATGTGGAGATATTCTGTTAGATTTTGTCTGTCTAATTCAGGGAAGGTTGGGAAGCTGGAGCACGTGCTAAAGGACCAAAAGGAGGAAGGTTTCCTTATTCATCTCGATCAGGGAAACTCGGGAAGTAATGTCTCGGTTTTTTTTGGTATACATGGAGATTGCGTGAAGGGTTAGGGGAGATAAAATCTCTTTCTGGTTTTACTTGTAGAAGAAATTTTGGATTAAAACAGAGAAGAATTGTGAGAGGAAAGAAGACAAATAAGAGGAAATAAATCCCGTGGATTGTGGGGGAAGAAAAACATACTTGGAAGGATATTTTCTCGAGAATTTTGGTGATGTGTGTATATAAAAGAAGTTGTTTGATATCCAGGGGGGTACGGATACTTTGGGGGAAGTTTGGAAGATAACAGAAAGCTGAAATCACAAGTTGAAGTTTTGTTTCTGCTGCTGCAATACCTAGAACACGAAGAACATAAGACGAACAGGGAACTGTCGCAGAAAACTATCGCTATCAACAGCAGAACCTAAGTATCATTTAAAAGGCAGTCTTATTTCTTCTGTAACAGTCTGTTTGTAACGCCTTTTCAGCGTTGCAAACTGCCTGAGTTATTAGCTTTCTCTTGTTTTTCACACTTTTGAGCTATGAACATCTATTTTGAGCACATGAATAACATGAGGAGCTAAACCCCTTTACTGAGGCGACGGAGGAAGCCAATTTTCCAAGATTTGTGTGGTAATTTCTATTCATATTAATTTTTGCAATATCTCTTTTATGATTATTTGCCTTGATTTAGAATTGATTGAATGATTTTTCCTAAGCAATTGTGATTTCTCTTGATAGATTATGCTTAGACCTAGGTTTTTGATATTCTATGCTTTCGAAATACACTTGTTATTCTAAAAATCTACTTTTGCAAAATATTAGAATCACTTTAAACGTAAAGAGTTGCATGGATATTGATTAGATTAAATCACATAGAAATTGGAGATTGGTGGAATCCATAGTCTCAGTGCTCTTAAAATCTTGATAACAACCTTCTTTGAGTTTTATAGTTTTATTTGAATCTAAAAAAAATCCTTCACAAGTCTGAGAGGAACGACATCTTTCTTACCACTTTACAAACAACTTCAAAATCACACCAATTTTTGGCGCCGCCGACGCGGACTTGTTTTTAGGGTTTTAGATTTTTTTTTTAGTTTTTTATTTTTTTTGTTCTTTTTTACGTTTTTGGGTATTTATCTTTTGTCTACAAGTTCTGGATCATAAAGAAAATTGAGCCAAGGAGTTTGGTGATTTCGTAAAGACTTGGAGCTAAAGATTAAAGCGAAAAGAACGGAAAAGAAGACAATTTTATTTTAGTTATTTTGTTTTTAGGGTTTGTATATTTTTAGAAAAAAAGAAAAAAAAATTGTATTAGGGTTTATTATTTTTGTAATTTTTCTTTTCTTTTTGGACTTTGGACTTTTGGACATTATTTTTATTTTTACCCTACGGAAGGGTACTTTTAAATATAAACTGTTTGCAGAGAAGGAGGACAATTACGATATTGTCTCTGCACCTTGGGTTCGTACACTGACATAGGAGTCGGTGGCCCGAGTCGACTACAACCGATTCATCCCCGTCCGGGAACGGGAGGTAAGATTTCGAACACTCGCGAATCCCCGGCGGCGAAGTTCCTGGATTCCTTCGTTTGCATATATGCTGAGGACTTGAATACGGCTGCTTTAATTTTCTAGTAAAGGGCAAGGCCTGGCCATACAAGATAAGGGTTCGGATTTCATCACCGTTCTTTTCTTGCCCGCCTTAGGAACATGTAACCTACGCGAACCTAAGCCTTACCGAAAAATATTGGTTACTCTTTTAAGCACACTTCGAAGTTCATGAAGGTTTCTGTGAGTTGAATGCGTGACTGCGCCGCCTTGTAATTCCGGTGAGGCCTTGGGTATCAAAGCTCCACTGAGCTTCCCTCGCCTCTATTCAACTTACTTTGATTCGGATTGATTCCAGAGGGGTTTGCTTAAATTGTAACGAATTCCCTTTCGAAGGATTAGATGCTGGTCTAGAAACAATCTAAGTGGAGCCATCATGCTTTTTGTTTGCTAGAAATCTCTAGGTTTGCTTTGGTTGAGTCGGCCTTGATTTGTGATTGCATAGAATCCCCTTCCTTATTCTTTTGCATGCCTGAACGTAAAAGAGACGCCCTAGGTAGATTTGTTAAAGAGAAACCTAGTGGTTCTAAGCGTCTCGATTACCTCAATTTAGAAAGTCCTATTTTTGAAGAGTCCGTTTTTGAACGTCCATTCAAGGAGACAATCACGATATTACGATAGTGCCGTAAATGGCAACTTTGAAAGCTTTGTTGAACCCGACTAGGACTACTCGTCCCTCGTGTATCAAAGTTAGTGAAACGAAGCAAATTATGAACTTAAACCTGGAACCTTATAGCTGCTCCCAATCTTCTTAGGGAAAGAAAATGAAAACCCCTATTTCCATGTTAGGGACTTTGAGGAAATTTGTAGTATCCTAAAGATTAGAAACCTTGATGATGATGCTTTGAAACTCAGGTTATTCCCTTTTTCCTTGAAAGATAAATCCAAATCGTGGCTATATAGTTTGGCTTCTGGTTTAATCGAAACATATGAACAACTTACATCCGCCTTTTTGAACAAGTTTTTCCCTAGGCACAAAACATCGTCTATTAGGACGCAAATTTGCACGTTTTCTCAACAAGAGGGAGAATCTTTGTATAGGTATTTGGAAAGGTTCAATGATCTATTAGCCCAATGTCCTCATCATGGTCTAGAAAAGGTTAGGTTAGTTCAGATCCTTTATGAGGGTTTAGAATATTCCACTACGACAACAGTAGAATCTATGTGTACAGGTGGGTTTGAAAACCAAACAGTTGATGAGGCGATGACATATTTGCATGAAATCGCCGAAAAGACCCAGCAATGGGAAAATAGTAGGGAACCCAAGAAAAAAATTCTTCTAGGAAGAGGAAACGTTAATAGGCTAGAAGGAGGCTTTGAATCAGATGCCAAAATTGCAGCAATAGCTAAAAGGTTGGAAGCTTTAGAATTGGGTCACACTAGTGGTAGAGTGGAGCCTTTTTGGGAAGGCCAGACTATTGAAGAGCAAGCCAATGCTCTTTATAATAATAACACTAGATTTGATAACCGTTAAAAGTTTGACCCATATTCAGAAACCTATAATCCTGGTTGGAGAAACCATCCGAACCTCTCATGGTCTAAGGACCAGAACCAAGGTCGGTTTAGTAATTCGAATGCTCCCCAGGTTTTGGCTATACTAAGAATCCTTCAGGAGTAGCTCAGTTTCAAAATCAGTCCGATAAGAAAATTTTAAGTCTAGAAGAAACTCTTGCCTCATATATTCGAAACACTGAAAAGATGCACCAATCACTTTCACAAAGCGTAGAAGCTAGTAACAAGATAGGGCAAGAAAATAATCAAGCTATTGCCGAGTTAAAAATGCAGGTTAGTCTGGTAAATGAGTCCTTGAGAGAAAAAAGTAGGTTCCCTAGTCAAACACAAACAAACCCTAGAGGAGTTCATGAAGTAGGCGAAAAGCCATCACATCCGTTGAATTCATTTAGAACCCTTAGGAGTGGCAGAGTAGTAGACAATCAGGTAACCATGCCCGATAGTGAGCATATTGTAGTTCACCCCTCAGGACCATCCATCGCTGAGGAGACTGATAAAATATCTAATGATGCCAATTCGGATCCTGAGAGGCCATATTTTATGCCTAGAGCCCCATTTCCACATCTATTAGTACCAACAAATAATGAATCCAACTTTAATGACATAATGGAGGTTTTTAAGAAAGTTACCATAAACCTTCCGTTACTAGAAGCAATTAGGCAACTTGAAACTTATGCCAAATTCCTTAAGGATATGTGTACACGAAAGCGCAAGCTTATTGTCCCTAAAAAGCCTTTATAGCTAGTCATGTAAGTTCGATCATTCAGAACAACACAACTCCTAAATATAAAGACCCAGGTGCCCCCATCATTGCTTGCACGATAGGAAAACATCGGGTAGATAAAGCTTTACTTGACTTAGGAGCTAGTGTGAAATTACTGCCGTACCATGTGTACTTACAGCTAGGACTTGGTGAATTGAAACCTACCAAGATAACACTGCAGTTAGCTGATAGGTCTGTTAAAATTCCTCGTGGTGTGATAGAAGATGTTCTTATCGAGGTCGACAAGTTTATTTATCTTGTGGATTTCGTGGTCTTAGATACCCAACCTGTCCCCGACCCAGAGAACCAGATACCTGTGATTTTAGGTCGCCCATTTTTAGCTACGTCTAATGCGATCATTAACTGTCGAAATGGTATTATGAATCTATCTTTTGGTAATATGACTATTGAGTTGAATATTTTTAATGTCAATAAGATGCATTCTGAGCTACATGACACGTGCATTGAAGAGGTGAACATGATAGGAACCTTAGTTCAAGAGTCATTACCAAACATCATATCGGAAGATCCATTAGAGAGTTGTCTAGCCCATTTTAGCATGGATTTCGACGATGATAGCAACATTGAACGAGTAAATGCTCTGTTGGATTCTATTCCTATGTTAGATACCGATACATGGAAAGCTAGGTTTGAACCATTATTAGCTTTCGAGTCTACCTTAATCCCTTGTTTAGAAGAGCCTCCTAAGTTGGACCCTAACTATGCATTTTTAGGCCCATCTGAGACTTTCCCTGTTATTATAGCTTCCGATTTGGATAGTGATCAGGAAAGTAGGCTAGTAAAAGTACTTCAAGACAATAAGGAAGCTTTAGGGTGGACCATAGAGGATATTAAGGACATAAGTCCTACTTTGTGTATGCATCAGATGCATTTAGAGGATGAACCACCTGATTATAACTTAGATAAAGCAATTTACCTTTTTCAGGAACCTGATGGTCTAGAAATTAGGAATATTGTGACTAGTCTATTTAGAGACACCCAAAATTCTAAGTTTGGGGGTGGACTTGGAATATATGCCTCTACCATTTCACAAGAGTATCTTCATAGAGCAATTCAGTTGTTAGAAACCAATCCTCTGGTTGATGTGGTTTATTCAGGATATGATACCCAGATTGACTTTGTTTTCCCACCAAATATTTTTCAACCAATTATGGGAACGTATGAGTTTCAAATGTGTCAGTTATTAAATTTTGAGACTGAGCCTAAGTACTTTAGGAGATTAGTCTCGACACATTTTCTTATGATTGACCGCCAGTTTCATCCTGGTCAATTGTGTGAGTCAAACCTGATTGACTTTAAGGATCCGCAGTTATTTAGGTTATTATTATGTGCTTCTAAGTTTTTACTTGAGTTTTTCCAGACTCTAATACCTGAATTGGATCTTAGCTATGAGGAAATGCAACCCATGAAAATATTTTATTTGGACCCAGTTATAGAACCTGAACCTAAACCACAACTAGATGTAGTTGTCTTAAACAGGAAACTAGACAAGGGTGTGCTTTATTCGGTAGGTTGCAGATTCCTTTTATTTGTGATAGCTCTATTTGGTTTTGATGACCCACAGAAATTTCGGCTATTACTTTATGATTTTATGAGGTGACTAATCCTTTCTTAGTCTGGCTGAAGAATTTAAACTTAGCACTTCTTGGGAGGTAACCCAATATTCATGTGACACGGTAATATCTTTCCTTAACTCTTTTACTTCAAATGGTAACAAGTTCTCCTTGTTCATGCTTTTAATTTTATCTTTAGAACATTGAGGACAATGTTAGATTTAAGTTTGGGGGTATGGGAGAAACATTTTAGTTGCATTGTTAAACTCCAGAGCCTAGAAATTTATGCTTATTAAGGATGGCACTAACCAATCTAAGTGGATGGAAGCATTTTGGTTATAGGAGTTGAGGAACCAATCTGATTAGATGGCAACATCTAAAGAGTCTATTCATAAAAGCACGAGCTCGGGTGTTAGAAATAACAAGATAGTTTCACCATATCTCGTTGAGTCCTTTTCACTACATTTTTTTTTTTTTTTTGTTTTTAAACTATGTTTCTCTAAGTGATTAGGTGGGGCTCACGATTGAAGTTGTTACCAATGCTAGGGTGAAATAGAGTGATTGAGATACCAAAAAAAATTAAAAAAAAGGAAGAAAAAAAAAAGAAGTTGAAAAAAAAAAAAAAAAAATTTGAGACCAGACCATCTGACCAACCGGAATAAATTCAATAAAGTCGACCACTGGAACCCTTGTATATGCCAGTTGTGTTGACCTAGAGTTAGGATTATCGATGTTTGGTTCCCTTGTATATGCCAAAGTGTGTTGATATTAGTCGACTAGTATCTCAGTCCATTAGGATAGGTTCATTTTGGCGGAGGCCTTCAGACAGATATGGGAAACATCGTTCACTCAGTAAACATCAAAACCATCTATGTTTTTCTTTATATCCATCTTCTTAATCTATACATGTGATTGGTTGACTCCGGTTATGATGTCCAGAAACTATCTGAGTAGAGCTCTGTGACTTATATATGAATTTTAGTATGCTTGAGTGCAAACTCGTGTACAACAATTGGAATTTCGCATCAGGGTACTTCCTCTTGTAGTCAATAAGTATGCCAACCAAGGAGATTCTTTAGTGCTTTCCAAGGTTCTGTGTAGATAGTTAGGGTTTGGAGAGTAAAGGTTTTGTGGGTATATCTCTTGTAAGCCCTCCCGAGACTATAACTCGGCCACTAGGGCCACCTAGGGGTTTAAAGGCTTATTGCATATGCTAAATGTAATCGACGATGCCTGCGACAATGAGTTTGGATTTTATTTTCTAGATTTGATTTGCTCGAGGACTAGCAAATAATAAGTTTGGGGGTATTTGATAGACGCATTTATGTGTCTATTTTCATCTCAATTATGTGTACTGTTAGTGCTCGATTTTGTAGTTATTTGATTATTTTATGTTTTTGTAGGTGTTTTTGGAGAAATAAGCTTTTGCGGCGAAATTGGCTCGAAAAGTGGTTTTTACGCTTGTGGGAGAAAATTACTAAAGGCATCCTTCATTTGGATAAGGGGAACCCAGTATATAAGGGGTAACCACATGCTATAAGCACCTCAAGACCGGATAAGGGGCACCATCATCTTCCTTGATTTGAAAAACATTTTGGGCGGGAAAATAAATCCCTTCACCTGCGAATTTTATGGGATAGGTTTGGTCGATGGTTTGGCTGGATTTTCTCGGCAGTTTGATTGGGTACGGTGTGATATGACTAGACAGGGTAGGTAACTACTTTGTTTACGTAAGAAAAGGAGTTTCCATCTATACCTCATTGAAACAAGGAAGTGAGATGCTTCCGGGGATTTGTTGGAAATAATTATGTGGAGATATTACATAGATTTTGTCTGTCTAATTCGGGGGAAGGTTGGGAAGGCGGAGCACGTGCTAAAGGACCAAAAGGAGGAAGGTTTCCTTATTCATCTCGATCGGGAAACTCGGGAAGTAATGTCTCGGTTTTTTTTTGGTATACATGGAGATTGCGTGAAGGGTTAGGGGAGATAAAATCTCTTTCTGGTTTTACTTGTAGAAGAAATTTTGGATTAAAACAGAGAAGAATCGTGAGAGGAAAGAAGACAAATAAGAGGAAATAAATCCCGTGGATTGTGGGGGAAGAAAAACATACTTGGAAGGATATTTTCTCGAGAATTTTGGTGATGTGGGTATATAAAAGAAGTTGTTTGATATCCAGGGGGGGTACGGATACTTTGGGGGAAGTTTGGAAGATAACAGAAATCTGAAATCACAAGTTGAAGTTTTGTTTCTGCTTCTGCAATACCTAGAACACGAAGAACATAATACGCACAGGGAACTGTCGCAGAAAACTATCGCTATCAACAGCAGAACCTAAGTATCGTTTAAAAGGCAGTCTTATTTCTTCTGTAACAGTCTGTGTGTAACGCCTTTTCAGCGTTGCAAACTGCCTGAGTTATTAGCTTTCTCTTGTTTTTCACACTTTTGAGCTATGAACATCTATTTTGAGCACATGAATAACATGAGGAGCTAAACCCTTTGCTGAGGCGACGGAGGAAGCCAATTTTCCAAGATTTGTATGGTAATTTCTATTCATATTAATTTTTGCAATATCTCTTTTATGATTATTTTCCTTGATTTAGAATTGATTGAATGATTTTTCCTAAGCAATTGTGATTTCTCTTGATAGATTATGCTTAGACCTAGGTTTTTGATATTCTATGCTTTCGAAATACACTTGTTATTCTAAAAATCTACTTTTGCAAAATATTAGAATCACTTTAAACGTAAAGAGTTGCATGGATATTGATTAGATTAAATCACATTGAAATTGGAGATTGGTGGAATCCATAGTCTCAGTGCTCTTAAAATCTTGATAACAACCTTCTTTGAGTTTTCTAGTTTTATTTGAATCTAAAAAAAATCCTTCACAAGTCTGAGAAGAACGACATCTTTCTTACCACTTTACAAACAACTTCAAAATCACACTACGTACCAGTTCACGTACTTAAGTTGGTTATTTTCTAAAAACGATTATTCGTGAACTTAAACTTATATAAACTAAGGAATGCATAATTGCAAACCGTGGCTATAAAGTTCTTGAATCGATTCGAGTTAATCAAATCATTTTTGTTTCAATTGTGTCTATTATAAAGATCTAAGTAATTGAACAACCCTCCAACTAGTTCATTTGAGTCATTTGACCTAGTTATGGTAAAGAAGAATATGGTTGATATGAAAGTGATCATATGGCTAACCATTTGGTTAACTACTGTTGAACCAACTAAATGTACATGTTTGGGTACGGTTACACAAACCTAAAAGTGTGCATTTCATTTGTGTGTAACAAGCTAAGTTTCGATCTAATGGTTTAAACATATTAGCTTGAATCTAATCAGGTTTTCATCTAACGGTGAATATTGAATGCTTTGTTACTAAGCTAACATTGATTGCAAACCCTGATTTGAAAGACTATATAAGGGAGAACTCTAGTAACTGGGAAACCTAATCCCCATACCTCCTGTGTGATACTAGTTGTATAAGCTAGATTCGATTCTCCTTTAACCTTAGGTTTCTATCGAGACCATGTAGGTTAATGACTTGAAGACTTCATTGGGATTGTGAAGCCAGGCCGATACTACTTTCTCGAAGTTGTGTGAACTGATCTTGCTGTTTCTATCGTACTAAGTACAATCATAAAGATTGGCTTGAGATTGATTTCTCCGATAGGCAAGATATAAAAGAAGTCACAAACATCTTCGTCTCATCGTTTGTGATTCTATAATATCTTCTTTCGCTAGTCGATTAAGATTATTGTGAGGTGATTGATAATACTAGGTTGTTCTTCAGGAATATAAGTCTGGGTTATCAATTGGTTCCTATTCACCTTGATTTATCAAAACACGGAACAAAACTCGTAGGTATTTCCGTGGGAGACAGATTTATCTATTACCGTAGACTTTTCTATGTGATACATATTTGTTTATTAAAGTCTTCGACTTTGGGTCGTAACAACTCTTAGTTGTGGGTGAGATCAGCTAAGGGAATCAAGTGCGTAGTATCCTGCTGGGATCAGAGACGTAAGGAGCGCAACCGTACCTTGGATCAATGTGAGATTGATTGGGGTTCAACTGCAGTCCAGACCAAAGTTAGTTTGTAGTAGGCTAGTGTCTGTAGCGGCTTAATATAGTGTGTGTTCAATCTGGACTAGATCCCGGGGTTTTTCTGCATTTGCGGTTTCCTCATTAACAAAACTTCTGGTGTCCGTGTTATTCTTTTCCGCATTATATTTTGTTATATAATTGAAATATCACAGGTTGTGCGTTTGAATCGATCAATTGGGAAATCCAACCTTTGGTTGTTGATTGAAATTGATTGATCCTTGAACATTGGTCCTTGGTACCGTTCAAGTGTTTTCTCTTGTATTCAATTAGACTCGCAGATTTCTATTTGCTTGAGTAAGTATTGAATCGAGAAAGAAAGATATAACTCTTTGATATACTTTTATTAAGATTGAGTCTGACTGTCTAGATTGATTCTCTTAAAAGTATATTGGAGTTAGTCCATACAGATTGCTAATCGAAATATTGGGTGTGGTTGTTGTACCCCCGCTTTTTCAGTTAGTAATATTTGACTTGAACTGTTTTATTCCCTAACGTATCTATAGATGCGGCAAAACGAGTTGCTGGTTTTTTACGGAATTGAGTAGATGACCGTGCAGAGGAAACTCCTTGAACCGAGCGAACTGTTAAACCTCACACAGATGCACTACAAGAAGGGAGTGCTTTGAATTCGAGAGATCAATCTGTAGTACTCCGGCCTAAACCAAGACAATGGCCGTTCCAGAGTAAATTCGGTCACAAGAGAGGATGGATAGATCTGTAGGAGGAAAGCTGAGAAATGTGTGAGATCAATGGTGATCGAAGATTGTAGGTGTGTTGTGTATTCTGAAAATAAGATTAAGTTCTGAATGATTGAATTTGCTCTGTTGAGAGTAATTGTTCAGATGTTGAGTTGTTAATCTCGTGTTGTCTGTTTGACGTGAGATTGTCTTTTTTTTCAATCATCATTCAGAGACTTATTTATATCGCTGGAATTGTAAACACCATGATCCCATGAAGTGTGACAGTTGATGGAATCAAAGAGTGGAGAAGTGGAAATCGTGTTAAAACCAGTTGCTCAACGTGCGGAGACTTGGTCGATTTTCCACCCACTACTTTGTTAACTCCTTCAACTGATTGCACGACTTGCTCACATTCTCATCGTGTGTATGAACACACGTGTCGTAGACTGCCAGACCAAAACCCTAGTTAATATCCCCCCATGTGACACGATTGACGTCTCGTGATTAGTTAGTCAGTTGCTGACTTCATGACTTCATGGGACGATGAGTCCTTATCATTGAGTCGAACATAATTCGAAAATGTTCCGAGACTCATGAATTGAACATGTCTGTTGAGACAGAGGTATAATGTATGAATAAAACATTGATAATTAACATGAGCAAATATTGCTCATTCGATGAATTGTTGAATATTGATATTTGAACCAATATTCCTTAGTTTGAGCAAATATTGCTCATCTGAGCGAATGTTGCTCATTTGATGAATTATTGGTAGCATGACCAAAATATTAATTTAGAATACTGGTAATTGAACCGAGCATAATTAATAAAATGCTAATCATGAGATCATCGTAAAATTATTAGCGTTCGAATATGGAATTATGAACCTTGGACTCAGAAACCTAATTCGATCAATTGATGACCAATTGATGGTTTATTGAAAATTAACCATGGAATGAAGGACGGACCGGCTACATGGGATCATGGGTCGACCATGTAGCGCCCAAATGCAAATTCCAAGGTCTCTTGAAGACTTGTTGATTTATTGATGAAAGAATGATTAAATGCTGGTTTAATCATTTATTAAAATAATGCTCGTCTCAGCCTTAGGTGATAAAACCTAATTAATTATGAAGAGATGAGGGACCGACCAAGGGGTCATGAAACCGGCCCTGGGTGGTCACGGGGTCAAATGACGATCGTTTCATGAAATTCCAAAATTGTTCGGAAAAGTTTTAACCTAATATGAACAAATTAGGTCAAATGATGAAAATATGAGGGACCGGCCTCTTGCAAGCCAAAGAGCCAAACCTGGTCGGTCAAGGTAATATGCTCATGTCACCAAAGTGTTCGCGTCTCAGTCCTGAGAATTTTGATATTTTCTGATGTGCGTTTGAGCAATCATTTGGGAAAATATGAAGAAATTAGGGATTTTTGCTGAAACTGAGGAAGCTTCATGAGATGAAGGAAAATAATAATAAAATGAAGGAATCATAAAGTGTGGGACCGTCTATGGCCAAGGCATGGCCGGCCGGCCAATGACCATGGTCCCATGGTACTTTTCTTAATTTTATATTATTTTCATGATTTTATGGAAATATCATGAAATCAAGGAGTTTGTTGAAACCCATGAGTTTTTGTTGAAATCAAGGAGTTTACTTGAAGTGAAGGAGTTTTCATGAGATGAGGGAAACAAATAATAATAAAATAAGGGTGTGGGACCGGCTTGGGCATGGTCGGCCGGCTAGGGCCCGGTCCCTTGAGTTTTCCTTAATTTTATGTATTATTTCCATGATTTGAAGGAATTTTCATAATTTGAAAGAAATACCATGAAATCAAGGAATTCCATGGGATCAAGGAAACATGAAAAATTATAATAATAAAATAAAGGTGTGTGGGGCCGGCTAGGGCATGACCGGCCGGCTGGGGCCGGTCCCACGAGTTTCCCTAATTTATATTATTTTTCATGGTTTGAAGGAAATACCATGAAATTAAGGAGTTTTCATGAGATTATGGAAATAATAGTAAAATAATAAGGAATCATGAGGTGTGGGACCGGCCATGATCAAGGCATAGCCGGTTGGCTAGTAAACACGGTTCCATGACACTTTTCCCAATTTTATATTATTTCCTTGATGCGAAGGAAACACCATGAAACTGAGGAATTTCCTTAAAACGAAGGATATTTGTTCAAATGAAAGGATTTTCATGAGATCAAGGAGGATAACAAAAACATGATAAAATATGAAACTGGGCGTGGGACTGGCCACGACACAACTGGCCGTCCATTGGGCCCAGTCCCCCAGTGCCTTGGTTAATATATTATTTTTTATTATTTTCTTTCCTATTTTGCATAGGTTCATCGTTTCGTTGTATTTTGAAAATACTCATTCGTGTGTTCAGGTGCTCATTATTGTCGAATACACTTGCACCATTTTGGTCGGGGCTTATTCGATAGTGCTCAGATGCCCGTATGTTGAATATTTACTACTAACCCATGGAATTCTGCTGGGAAGAACCATAAATTGAAGTAACGAAATATTATGAAAATATTGAATATTTTCCAAAGATTCAGTTAATGAATCTAATGATTTAAGAATAATTAGCGATGGCTCTATACTAGTACGATCGTCAGGAGCATTAATTATTCAAGAATTGGGTGATATGAGCTTGTCGAAGCGTCATATTTCTTTTATATAGTCAGGGAAAACAATTGTTACATCCTGAAGACGTTATTGCTCTATACTAGAAGGCAAGCTGTCTAGGAGTCGTCTAATCTTGCAATTCTATATAAAAGTGATCACTGAAATTACTCAGTATTCATGAGATATGTCGTTGTCTCAGCTGAGAGACTACACATCTATATGTACTCTGAGAGACAGTATTCTCAGTCAGAGATTCTCGTGGCCTGAGTTTCCACGCTTTCGATGAGACATGAGCCTCAATACTCATCTGATTGCTGGATCAGAAATATGTACAATTACGGTTTTACGATTTTAGCCCTTGTTGAAAATCCACCATCTACATTAAGTCCCCTGCTTAGTGAGGGACAATCATGTTCCTCAGTCAACACTGAATGGTAATTTTCCGGTTACAAACGATATAAGCAATTGAACTAAGTCGTAAGATAAGACCTTACCGGATTTTTGATAGTATGAGAAAACCAAATCTTGAACGAAGATTCCAGTGGCATGGTAGAGCGTATCCTATTGAGCATGAATTGGTGTTGAACCGCTGATTTTGATGACGGGACCTTGGTCGTTTTAGGATTCACGGGCCGGGCCCAATAAGGAAATCCTAGTGAGATTAGGTTTTGGAAATAAATTTTGATATAAGAGGAATTAATCCTTTTTTTTTTATTTCACCTTCCCACGAATGACCACCACCTTCATCTCCTCCTTATCTTCACGTCAGAGAAAAGAAAAAAAAATCGCCGGAGCTTTGCCGCCGACAGTCGTCGTCGATTGCCGTCCGGTCAACTTCCGGCCGCCGACCAGGTAAGCCCCTCCTTTTTTTTTGCTGATCCCATGAGTTTTTCATGCTTTTATCATGTTGAAATTATATACATGTGCATATATGAGTGTGAGTTTTGTTGAAAACCCTTGTTTTTAGAAAACGTATGTTCGTTCGATTGTTAGTTTAAGAAACTAGTAATAATCCCTGACTTAGGAGATTTTTTTATGCATAGACTTGTGTCCAGTGACAAAATTTTGTTTATGAACTTTCATGAAAACCAAAACTTTATCTTAAAAGATGTGAGTTTTCACAAAATCGAAATAAACCCTCGTTTTGAAAACGTATGATAGTACGAAGGAAAAAGTTTTTTTTTTTTGTATAAAACCTTCATGGATTTTTTTTTTTGATGAAACCGTGGGATACCCACGAATTTTATTTGGTGAGCCTTTCTCACGTCAAAAAAAAAATTATTTACATGAGTAAGTCACGTTTTTGTTTATATATATAAATAAATATATATTGAAATCAAAACTTGAATTTTGTGCAGTCGTTAGAAGTAAACAATTATTTATGATGAAATAATGTTTTAGTTTTCATAATTCCATGGTGAATGTTCACGCAAAAAGTAGAATTATTCATGATTTTATGAAAATCGAGTTTTTGCTCGTCTTTTGTAGGTTCGAAGAAACGAGCAAGTTAGTGGAATCGTAAAAAGGTAAGAGTTGAGAATTACCATTTTGTAGATGCTTGCGTGAGCATTTTCCAATTACTTCATTCCATTGATGTTTCCATCTTATATGAATGATATAATTGAAGCGGAGCATTGTGTGCATGTTTGTTTGCTTTGCAAGGATGTCGATTCCCAAGCCAATGATGTCTCCGGAAATGATACGTGTGTGAATAATGATGCCTTCAGGGAAGATTCATACATAGATAATGATGCCTCTAGGGATGATTCATGCATGGATGAGACTTCCATTGGCGAAGATGAAACACCTGGGATTAAGAACGTTCCAAACATAGAGGATGCATTCTTTATGGATCAAGGGCCTGAAAAGCGTCTCAAAACTCTAGCATTTCGTCTTCTGATAAATCCTAGAGAGGTTACTCAGAAAAAATTGGTGACTCCTCAAGCAGATATTCGGTTTTGTCTTGAACGAGGATATTTTTCTGCATCAATCATTGAATTCAAGCTTTCTCGACGACCCTTAGAGAAGTTTTCTGGATGGGTGAGGTACATGCTAGGTTTTCCTCGTGTTCGAGCCAAGTTGCATGACGCACAAGTAATACGGGCTATTCAAGCTTCTGGAGATTTGTTCATTTTTCATGATGCGCGAGGTATGGTAGCTCTACTTGCTGTTGGTGTATTCCAACTCACTCTTTCATATGCAGATGGGGCGAGTTTACCATTACTTTAGAAGATGTAGTTGCTTTGTTGCATCTTCCAATCACGGGTAACCTTCCCGAAGGTCTTTCTTCATCAGAGGAAATTGCAATCTCTAACATCTTGACAACCACAATGGAGGAGATCAATAAGGCATCCGGCATCAAAGGTTGTTATGCTAATTGGTTAATACACTGGTGGCCAAGAGATACTCCTCTGGAGTGGCCTGTTGACGGTACGTTATCTATTTCTGCTTTCTTGTGTTTATGGCTGTCCAGAGACGTATTTGAAGACGCTGGAAATTTGTTGAAGCCATTCGTGATTCCCTTTGCAATTAAGATGGCTCAGGGTGAGCAACTCCCAATAGGTAGTTTGTTCAGTTTTTTGTACTCTAATTTGGACTCCTTGATTATAGACTCCAGCATCTTGAATAGTTTTATGAAGATTGAATGTTATGCCAATACAATGTTTTTTCAAGCTTTGATGTGGGAGTGTTTCAAGAATTATGCACCCATTCCACGTACCATTTTGCAAGGATTGAACGCTGATGCTCACCATGTTTTCTCTGAGAAGGCCAATGCCAGGATCATGCGCTGGTCCACAAAGCAACCGCGACTCAAGACTCGCTTCGTTGATGTCTTAGACCGTGAATTTGAATTCAACTTCCGCCCATGGGTGTCAGTTCCCCCTTACATCTCTCAGTTGACAACTTTTAATACTGAAGAAAGTATGACTTTGAAATCTGGTGCTGATTTGAATGACGGCGAGAGGTCTTTTATGTTAATTTGTACTCCCGGTCATCTGATATCCATAATACATGGCGAATTCTTGGTGGAAGAATACAATATTGATAGGGAGGCTCGGTAAATGGGTATGGATCAGTGTGTTACGACTTTTCGAAGAAGGAAACCCTCAGTTTAATAGCTCATGACCCGTCTGGACCGCACACATGTGGAAGGAAGTGAATTCTGGTTCCCCAGCTCTGAGAGAGTCACATATGTAACTCCGGGTTACATAAACTTTTGGGATCAACAACTCAAGCGTTTACTTGATTTCGTGAGAGTTGATCAACCTTTAGTGAATGAGCCTCCTTCGCTTTGAGATGATTGCTACTCGACCAAGATTGAAGTATTTCCCTGGTGGTGATAAACGGAAAACATCTCCAGGATGTTCACAAGTAAGTATTCTTTACGAAGTCTTCATAAGATTATGATAATTGCATTTTGATTATTGCATCAAAATTTTCCACAGGACGGTCGTAACGTAAGACCTCGAATCGATATAGACTTCTCAGAAACTGAAGCGACTATTCATGGTGGAGAAGGCAGGAATAAGAATTATAAGATGTTACCTAACACTATAAAGTCCCCAGTGATTTCTTTGGTGAGTTGTCGATATTTTCTTTCACCATGACTTCTTCTCATCCGTGTAATTAGGATCGTAAAACCAATATTTGTTACTTTGTTACAGAATTTTACTCCATCAAGTATTGACGGTCTTCAGTTTTCTGCTGCTGGGCAGACAGTTGGATAATATTGGTGATGTTCGTTCATCCTCAGAAAATGGCGATAAAGATAATTCCCAGAGCTCAAAACCGAATGAAAGCAATGGTGCTCTTGATGTTGATACGAGCAATCCAGGGTCTTTGAACACTTCGGAGACCACCCAAGTAAGTACTTCTCTTGAATTTTATCGAATAAGCATAAATTTCTTGGTTATGAATGAATGAATGAGAATTCATGTGAATATACGAAAAAGTTTTGTCGAAATACGTCACCAGAAATTTCAGAATTCATCCCTTTAGCAAAAACGCTGTAGAATCTTCATACGATGTCAGATTTTCGTGATCCACATATGTATCCTTAATCCCAGGGAATTTGCAAGCTTTAGTTATGAAGCTTTTTAAGTTTTGAGCGCATTTAGGGGTCGAAATAGAAGAAACAGTAAACATCCAGGAGACTTTCAGGAAATTTTCAGCTGTCATGTAGTCCGATGTTTTGACCACATCTTTTTTCTCGTTCATCCGATTGCCATGAAATTTTGATATGTTGTATATGACATCCATACGAAGAGAATGGTATATAAATCAGCCTTAGATTCTTTACCAATTGCTCCCAGTTCGCTGTTTTGTACAGGGAAGTGTAAAATCTTCTCAAACGAGCTCATTGTAAAACGTGTTTTTATGGTTACCACGTTATTTGCTGATGTCTAGCATGTGAAATGAAGAACCTTGATAATATTAGACAGCTTGTATACTGGAGTTTATGATTTCCTTCGGTTTCATGCTTGAATGATCCTAATCTCATGTAATTTTCGTATTAGGTGTCAAATACCGAAGTTGAGAATGAAGGAGCTAATAACGATGGCTTGAGCAACACCGTGATTATCAATGAAGAAGCGACCATACCTGCACTTCAAATTCGTGAGGGAGTTACTGATGATGTTGTTAGAGAGACTGAAACTTTAATTGTTGTTGCTTCAGTGGCAGAAGAAACCGAACCACGAGTAGAAGGGACTGAAGAAATTGTTGTCATGACTGTAGAAGTTGTTCCAGTAATTGAGAACCGTATAGTAGTGCATGAATACCCGAGTGCAGGGATTGCTTTCGATCCTCCATTTGATGCATCACTCCCATATCACGAACTAGTTGGTGGATTCAGTGTTCCCATTGGATATGCCGACTTGTACGAGAAAATATGGAAGAAATTTGGTCACATCATCGTTGCTAAAGACCCCAAGCACACTTATTCCTTAACAATGCAAGTAGGTGTTATCTTGCGTGTTGTGAGTGATATATGCGCTAGGGCCAGAAATACTGTAACTCCAGATGTACTCTTTGATTGGGAGTTCAACTTGGAGAATTCTGAGAGACTTGGCTTCAACGTGAAGTGGCTTCGTAAGAAAATAAATGCTATTAAGGACTCATGTGAGAAGAACATACCCTTTCCAAATGATGCTGTGATGGAGAAGGAAGACAAGATTGCTAGGCTGACTAAAGAGCTGAACATGGAGAAGGCGGTCTTACAAGTCTTGAAAGATGCAGAGGAGCAAAAGTCTTTCTTTGCTGATTTTCTTTGATTTCTTTTCATAATCTCTTGAACTTCTGAACTTCTGAGAGATGTGAGGTTTTATTTATGGTTTTGATTAGTTTTGGATAAGTAGATGATTGAGGATTTTCTTTGGGTTTGATAGAGATTTTCTTTAAGTAAACTGAATTTTGTTAAACTGCTGAATTTAAATTATTGAATGCAAGTATTGCAAACATTTTGGAGGAATTGAAATACAATGAAAGAAAATTCTAAACGCCAAATGTTTGAGGTGTTCATGCCTTGAGCATCCGATGCCTCGAATATCCAAAACCTTAAACGTCAAAGGCCTTGAGCCAATTCTCATGTATCATGGCCACAGTCTCCTTGTTTTCCATGTTGATCAACTTGTAGTATCCACCATCAACAGACTTAGAGATCATAAAAGGTCCTTCCCAGTTGGAGTTCTTTGCAGAATGAATGTTACGCTTAGTTGCTTTGAGAACTAAATCTCCTTCCTGGAATTTTTTAGACTTGATCATCCGTGCCCTGAATATTTTCTACTGATTTGGAATTCTTCGTGCAGTGGAATTCCACGTTGTTGAAGTCTTCCATCCTTGCGGCACATGTGGACATTCGTGCAAAGGAGAATATTTGGGATACTGTTTGTCGAACTCAGCCATTATTTCAGCAATGACTGTATTAGTGAGGTGTTCGATTCGGAGAGGTTCTACGTCCATCTACTTGGTGAAATATTGCTGAGGTGAGATTATCCACTCATAGCATTTTGCGATAGCTAAGTTGTTGGTGGAATGAAGCCCTCGGACCAAATAAGCATGTTTGAAAACTGATGATATGGACACATGAGAAGGAATAAGACTTGCCTGAGCATGAAACCTTTTGACGAAAGCGTTTGAGTTTTCTTCAGGATTTTGTGTCAGTTCTGTCAAGGCTTTGACCTCCTCCAGATACTTGAATGGTGTGATATCTTCTTTTTCTTCTTCCGAATCAGATGTTTCTTCAACAGAGAAATGTGCAATTGAAGGTGTTGGTGTTACCTTCCCAGCGTGAATCCATGTGCATCCAAGAATCATATCATATCCTGGATCTTCTCGGATTATGTAAAAAAAAATTTCTGTCCAGGCCGAGTTTATGTTCACCTTGAGACTAATGTGGCCAGAAGCGTCTCTGGGTGTTCCTTCATGGTATGTGATTGTCACCGGAGCATGGATGGCTTCTTGTCGTGTGATACCAGCGGCCCTGAGAGTTTTTAGAGGGATACCATTGACAGTAGTGCCAACATCAATCAATGCTCGTTTGAACTCGTTTCCCTTGAGATGGATTGTGGTGAGAAGTCCCCAGTCGTACATTTCTTTGTCTGTTATTGAAGGCGGCTCTTGAATCAACAAACGCTTCCCTGACACGATGTGATTTAGTGCAGCAAACATGTCTCCTCTTTTAGCCTTTGATAAGTATATAAATTCACAGACACGATCGATTAAGGATTGAACTGCTTCCTTGACAGGAGGTTCGGAAAGGGTGAAGGTTCTGACTGGGAGAGGATTTCAGTGCACTTCTTCAGTCCCCAAGTTGAGTTCTCCTGATTCGATCTTTTCTTTGAATATGTGTTTCAAAGTTCTGCAATCACTTGTGGGATGGTTGACGAACCTATGAAAGCGATAATAATGAGGATTTTCCACGGCCTCTTCAGTTTGTTCTTTCTTGACATATGGCAGTTTGATTGCACCGTCTTGAATCCAGGCGTCTAGAAGTTCAATAACTTCTTCAATGGATCAGGGGAAATCAGGTGCTTCTGGATCAGCTTCTGTGTGTTGAGCAGGAACTTGCGTATTATCCTTCTTTTACGCCTTTGAAGGAGTTGAGGAAGTATGTTTGCGTTGTGGCTCGGCTTTTCGTTTACTCCCTTCTGTAACAACATTTGTGGAAGGTTGGAGGTTGTATTGTTTGTTAATTAAACATATGCTTCCTCGAGTTTCTCGTGGTTCTTCAGCTTTTGTAGTCTTAGCTCTCTCCAATAAAGCAGGTGCAGTAGTTGCTGATCTCTTGGCCGCTTCATGAAGTTCTCGAGAAAGTCCGAAACACGAGATTTTCCAATAAGGCTCGTAGTAGGCGGAATCATTCCATTGATGCACAAGTCCACGAGTTGTTGCTCTGTGATATTTGGATCATGGCAGTCCAAAGTTTGAACTCTGAATATTTTCACATAATTGTTAGGATGTTCGTTGCTTCTTTGAAACATCCTTCCGAGATCAGAGATGGTGATTTTCTCTGAAACGAAGAAATACTTTCTGTAGAAATCATTGACCATCTCTCCCCAACTTTTGATGCTTCCTGGTGCGATGTTATTGTACCAGGTATATGCCCTGCCTTTTCGAGACTTCAAAAATTCCTTGGACGGACTAAAGTATGGTTGTGCTCATGTTCACTTGAGTGCTTCGAAATCGAGAAACATGTTCTCGAGCATTGCATTTCATCATAAAGTGTGAAGGTTGGAGGGTGTAACCTTTTGGTAGAAGAATCCTTTGCGTAGCAGCAGGGTATGGAGGTTGGTGACGATGGACATAGGGTGTTTTGTCTTTTTCACGATCTTCCAAAAGACGTTCCAGGTCTTCACGAGTGATGAAACTGGATGGTTCTTTTGTTGGTGAATCATCTGCATCCTTAAGAATTTCCTCATCATATACTACATGGATCGGAGTGACCTCGGGATCAGCGTCTGAAGACGTTTCTTTAGCTTTTCCTTTCTCCAGAGTTTTCTCTGACATCTTGTCTGTAAGAGTCTTGAGATAGTTGAATAGTTCTTTCTGAGTGGCAGCCATGTCAGTCTGATTTTTGGCAAGAGTCTCTTGCACCTTCATGAGATCACCAATGGTAGGTGGATTTTCTCAGACTTCTTCTGGAGACCGACCAAAGGGTGTATTTTTGACGGCGCCAGTGCCGCCGCTTGCAGGGGTGATCACCGGAGCACTCGGAGGAGTAGTAGTGGCAGGTTGCACCGGAGGGGTGGTAGTAGCAGGTTGCACCGGAGGATTGGTAGTGGAAGGTTGCGCCGGAGGAGTGGTAGTGGCAGGTTGCGCCGGAGGAGTGGTATTGGCAGTACCACTAGAGCTTGCAATATTAGAGTCGGGTGTTGAATCCGGATTAGTAACTGAACCGGACCTAAGACCGACCATCTTTATGAGAAGTGAGATTGCAACCGAGAGAATGATCTCCCACTGTGGATATGATCTCTCGGTGAGAACTCTCAGTGTGTTATACTAGCCCGATTGAGAACTCTCGGTGTGTTATACTAGCCCGATTGAGCATCCGGATTGTCGTATCAGTCTGGATATGATCTCGTTCATCCAACCTCACCAGCATGATTGGATGGCCCAGATCAATTCCATAACCCACAAGCAGGTATGGAATATTCACTGCCGAGCCAACGCGGACCCCGCATGGTCGGCCTCCCCAAAAGATTGGCATAGCTTGCCAAAACGTCCAAACCAGAGACGGAAAACCCTAAATTAGGGTTTGCGGCATATTACATGTGTCGCAAAACAGTCTCAACCATCCATCGTCGCAGGTATAGATGGAGGGTGTAGATGTAGATTCAAAGGGTCCAGAGCATGTCAACACAATCACCAAGGGCCCGCCTACATACCTGACCAATCGGTCAGGACCAACCATGGTTGGTCATCCCAATTCTTGTGCCCGAACAGAGCATGACGCACGACTGTGAAACTCAAAATTAGGGTTTTAAACATCACGAGCGTCCATTTTCTCCCTATTTTCCAAAGACACGAGAGAAAAAACAGGAGAAACAAGACAAGTCAGGACATACGAGAGGCAAGTGTTGATACAATCGTATTCAAACACTCTAACCGATAGCTTACACCCCCAAGCCGGTTCGAACTTTTGGTCGATGACAAGTCATTCATAGCCAACATCTTCACATTCTCAACACCTCTTCGCTTGCCTCCCTAAGATCAACCCAATCTCCTTCACTTTGTGACCGAAACAAGTCTGGAATGGCCATTTCTTGGTTTAGGCCGGACTTGCACAGATTGATCTCTCGAGTCTACAAGCACTCACATGGGACAGAGTGGCATTTGTTTAAGGTTTAGACTCATTTCTCATCTACACACCCCAAATTACCAAAACCGGGAAATAGTTTCCACCCATAAACAATTGGCGACCACGGTGGGAGAGGTTGATCTCTCGGTTGCAAAAAATTGAATTCTCAATTTTTCGGTTTTCATCTAGCGAGGTATCCTCACCGAGGAAACCACAGTGGTTCGAGATACCATGGGAAGTGTAGGATCGAGAATATCGTTACCAATGGTCGATCAGGCGTCTTGGTGATCACCACCCGTCACTTTACCACACCATGATGCGAAGCACTGCATAAAATACACACGATACTTTATAAATATCAACCTCCCGAATAACGGAGTTATTCAATTTAGCATTACATGCTACTTTTCAGGTTCCACGATCCACACACTCGAGACATTAATCATGTCACAAGCTGGGGATACATACTTGGGGGTATTGGTCGGCGGTTTACGGCGTGCAGCGCGCAATGCGCCATCACAAGAACGTGTCAGGAAGTCATGGACGGTTAGTGATGATGGGAGAAATGGGCAAGACTGGTCGTGTGACACTAACACACGACTCCACTACTCCATCACTCCACTTTCTCCACTTCCCACGAGATACGAAGGTTAGGCTAAAAGACTTGTATAAATTGGTTCTCCTCCCTATTTTCCAAAGACACAGAGAAAAAACAGGAGAAACAAGACAAGTCCAGACAATAGAGGCAAGTGTTGATACAATCGTATTCAAACACCGGAACTGATAGCTTACACCCTGCAAGCCAGTTCAGATTTCTGATACAAGTCATTCATAGCCAACATCTTCACATTCTCAACACCTTCTTCGCTTGCCTCCCTAAGATCAACCCAATCTCCTTCACTTTGTGACCGAAACAAGTCTGGAATGGCCATTTCTTGGTTTAGGCCGGACTTGCACAGATTGATCTCTCGAGTCTACAAGCACTCACCGCGCAGTGCATTTGTTTAAGGTTTAGACTCATTTCTCATCTACACACCCCAAATTACCAAAACCGGCAGAAATAGTTTTCACCCATAAACAATTGGCGACCACAGTGGGAGGTTGATCTCTCGGTTGCAAAAAATTGAATTCTCAATTTTTCGGTTTTCATCTAGCGAGGTATCCTCACCAGGAAACCACAGGTGGTTCAGATACCATGGGAAGTGTAGGATCAGAATATCGCAACACCAATACTTCGCGAGATTAATAAACGACTGCGTCGCGAAGGAGTCGCATGGAGGTAAATAAATGACGTAATAGATGACGATAGTCAGAACATGAATAAAGTGTGAAGACTTGGCGAGATTTAGGAGTGTCGCGAAGACAAGCAGTTACACATTCGCGAGCATTCGCGAGACGTTTCCGAAAATAAAGGACAGTTTAGCTGTCATCCACTATGTAATACCCTATATAAAGGGTCGAGTAAGTCTGTTAGAGGGGGGTCTTTTTTGAATTGTTAAGCAAGTCATTAGGAGAGAGAAAATCAAGAGTGATTGTAATTTCTTTAGCTCTGTTCTACATTTCTTTGTAAACCTTTCAAGAAAACAATTAATAAAATACATTATTATTCATCTTCAAATGGATTGATTAAGCAAATTCGAGTAAGGGGTGTAGTGTAGGATTTCCTGCAACTACATATGCGCTAAAAACAGGGACTGAATAAGATTGAGGATCGAAGAGTACAATTAAAATCGTTTAAATCAAGAAAATGAGAAAGGAAAATGTTAAATCAGATGAGATAGAGGAGTTAAGAAGCAAGGAACATAATGAAGATATGGAATACAATTCAATTACAAAAGCAATGGTTAATGAATTCCACGAAAATATTAGAGGAAGGATACATAAACGAGATTTTGAGGAAAGAAGATTATAGATGAGGAGAAGACATCGTCTTTGAAGGAATGGGAAAAGCGAAAATAACATTCACACCCTTGAAGTACCTAGAGAAAATTTGAATCATATATCTCCACTAGTGATCACGATAAATGCAAGAAGAAAAGGAGAAGAATCGGCAAAAGCAGCGGAAGAATGGGAAATAAATAGAACTTTGGTGGATACAGGGAGTTTGGTGAGTATCATGTTTTACCATACCTACAAAAAATTAGGATATAAAGATGAAGAAATGAGTTCTCCAAGATATTATATTCATGGTTTTGGAAAATCTATAATAAGATTACCTAAAGGGGAGATAAAATTACGAATTTTACTCGGAGAAATTGAAACACAAGTAACATTAAGTGTAGTGGATATGGAATCGCCGTACCACATATTGTTAGGGAGACCTTGGGTACATGCAATTAAGGCGATAGCGTCAACACTCCATCGGTGCATCAAATTTCCTATGCCAGTGGGTATTGGTGAGATCGGAGGAGACATTGATAAAGGAAGAATATATCATCAAATCGAGGTAAAGCATTATGAAGGGCAAGTGAAGAAGCGAAAAGATCGCAGGAAGATGATAAAAGCGACTAAGAAAGAAGAAGAATTTAGAATTTACATGATAAGAGCAAAAGAGGAAAAGGAATACCGGCGAAATCATGGGAAAAGGGAGTGAGTTCGCGAAGGAAATGAGAGGACCAACACCTATGGGAGAACCGAAGTCTAGTTATGTCACAGTAGAACAAACAAAAGAAGTGAATGTTGGAACCGAGGAGGAGCCTAAACTCTTAAAAATTGGGACTAAAATGGAAGCGGATGAAGAAAGGAGAACTGTTGAGTTGCTGCGAGATTACAAAGATATTTTCGCATGGGATATGGATGAAATGCCTGGTATAGATCCATCAGTGGCTTGCCATAAATTGGAAATTGACAAGAATGTAAAACCATTTAAACAAAGAATTATAAAGATCGCGACAAAGATATCATCCTCAAATAGAAGAAGAATTGCGAGAAAATGTTGGACGCGGAATTATTAGACAAGAAAAATATCCCGAATGGATAGCAAATATGGTTATAGTCCCAAAGAAGAAAAAAGGAATAAGAATTTGTATAGACTTTACTTGATCTAAATAAAGCTTGTCCTAAAGATAGTTTCCCATTACCAGATATTCCGCAATTGGTTGAAGCGGCGGCGAGGAAACGAAAGGATATCATCTCTTGATGGATATAAGGGTTACAATCAAATTCCTCTCGCCGAAGAAGACCAAGAACATACTGCTTTCTTTGCTCCAAGAGGATTGTACTGTTATACAAAAATGTCGTTTGGTCTGCGAAATGCCGGTGCGACATACCAAAGGATGGTGGAGAAGGTGTTCGCGAGATGGATACACAAAACATTGGAGGTATACGTAGATGATATGTTAATAAAAAGTAGAAAATCAAAAGACCACGTACAGGATTTGAAAGAAATTTTTGAACAAATGAGGCAATTTAATATCAAAGTAAACCCGAGAAAAATGCACCTTTGGAGTCGCCTCGGAAAAATTTTAGGGTACATTGTATCCAAAGAAGGAATTCAAGTCGACCGAGAAAAAAGTACAAGCGGTTCGCGATATGCCAACACCCCATGGCGACAATAAAAGATGTTCAAAAGTAGAATGGGTTGTTAGCTTCGCTAGGGAGGTTCATCTCGCGATCATCTGACAAATGCAAGCACTTTTTCAATATCCTTAGAAAGGGATCGAAGTTTAAATGGACAGATGAGTGCGAGAAAGCCTTGCAAGGAATAAAGGAACATTTAATGGATATATCAATTTTGCAAAAAGCGAGAAGAAGGAGAAGAATTGTTGATCTATCTTGCGACAACCTCGCATGCATTAAGTGCGGTGTTACTGCGAGTGGGCCTTGAGGAGTAGAAAAACCAATTTATTACATCAAACAAAACTTTCAACGCTGCAGTAAAAGGAATTACTCAAAAATTGAAAAACTAATCTTGGCATTAGTTTATGCAACATTTAAACTTCGAATATATTTTCAAGCGCATGTTGTCAAGGTGGTGACAAAAGTACCAATAGAATCAGTGATGAAGAATTCAAAAAGGTCGGGAAGAGTTGAGAGATGGAATGCTCAAATAAGTCATTGCAAACTCAAATATGAAATACTATCTTCGCCAAAATCACAAGGTTGTCGCAGACTTTCTAGCAAAATTTCCTTTGGAAGAGGATGAATCGGTAGAAGAAATGATGGATGTAGAGGAAGAACATGGAGATCCGAAAGATTTGTTAATGGAACCGAATAGATGGGAAATATTAGTAGATGGGTCATCTAATGGGGAAGGAAATGGAATAGGAATTGTCGTGATATCACCGAGAGGGCAATAAAATAGCTCTTTCTTTCAGATTGGAGTTTGCGTCAACAAATAATGAAACGAGAATATGAAGCCATAATACATGCTTTGCGATTTGCAATAGAAATGAAGTTAGAGAATGTGAGGATTACTAGTGATTCGCAATTGGCAATTCGCCGAGATAAAAGAAGAATATGCCATAAACGAATTGTCTTTGCAAAAATATAAGAAACTTGTTGTGAGTTGTCGATACAAATACCAAGAATAAAGTGGAGACATATATCAAGGAGAAATAATAGACTCTTGCAGATGCTTTTGCCTTTATATCAAGTATGATGACAGATCCGGTTGCGAAAAATTAAAATACAAACACTTTTGATGCCGTCGATTGACAAAGAAGAAGAACAAGAAACCGATGTAATGGTAGTAGAAGATGGAACACAAACACTTTGCGAAGAAGATTGAGAGCGAGCTTCATGCATATTTGATGACAGGAGAAACACCAAGAAATAGATTAGAGACACATAAATTAAAAAGCCGTGCAACAAATTATGAATTAAGAGATGGAGTGCTATACGAGACGATCTTTTAACGGGCCTTCACTTAGATGCTTGACAAGAAAGGAAGGGGAAATCATATTGAAAATGTTGCATAGTGGGGATCTTGGTAATCATAGCGGTGGAAGATCTTTAGCACATAAAGCAAAAATGCGGGGCTATTATTGGCCATATATGCATGAGGACGCGAAACAAGTGTCAAGGCGTTGCGAGGATTGCCAAAGGCATGGGAAGAAAATACATGCACCGGGAGCTCCGTTAAATTCTTCAACAAGTGTCCGGCCATTTGGAAAATGGGGTTTAGACATTGTATGACCATTTTACCGAGAACAGGACGAGAGAAGATATTTAATCGTCGCTACAGATTATTTCACAAAATGGGCAGAGGTGAAAGCGGTACAACATATTCGCGATAATGATGTTTTTACTTTCATATTTGAGAACATTATATGCAAGATTTGGGATTCAAAGACAGTTGGTATCCGACAATGGGAAGCGAGTTCGAAGGACAAAATATAGAATTGCTGCTTAATGCATTTCGGATACGATGTGGGAAATCAACTCCTCTATACCCTGAGCTAATGGTCAAAGCGAAGCGACAAATAAAACAATCGCAGACATATTGAAGAAAAAGTTAGAAGGATACAATAAAGGATGGTGCGAACAAGTACCCAATGCGGTATGGGCTTATAATACAACTAGAAGAGAAGCTACGAGGCATGTCCCCTTTTTGTTTATCATATGGAGTCAAGTTGTACTCCGACAGAAGTTAAGATTCCAACTACAAAGAAAGAAGCTTGGGAGAAAAATCTCAGTGCGGGTAACATCTTAATCAAGTTAGATGAACTAGAAGAAAAAAGAGAGAAAGCACTACAACATATGGAGAATTATCAGCAAAGATTGGCCAGAGAATATAACAAGCGTGTCAAGATACGTGAATTTCAGCCAGGTGACTTGGTGCTGCGAGAAACACCTATATATCAGCGAGAAAATGGTGGCAAGCTGGCAAGAAAATGGGATGGACCTTATATCATCAAGGAGATAGTTGGAACAGGGGCATATAGATTAATGGATCCTGAAGGCAAAGATGTAGGGCAAAAACTAAATAGGCCATGGAATAGGTTATATCTTAAGAAATATTACCCATAGAAGATGGGAGAAATGGAATGAATCTGTGATATAATGTTTTTGCAACAGATAGATCGCGAGATCAAAGGAAATAAAGCAAGATTGTGCGATAGCTTCGCAAACAGAATGAATGCTTGAATGAATTAACAAATATGAATGAGTGAGTGAATGGGACGAACCTTTATGGCGTACACCTTAGTTCGCGAATGATATTTCGCAAGAGGCAAATGTAAGACCTAAAGTGCGTCATATAAGGGGTATCTCTTGAAATGACTCGGGGAAAGGTTACACCGCTCCCGGAACTCGAGTCATGGAGATTTGGGGCCCATGAAAGCCTATCCTGGGGAGATACCTTGGATTTCCAACTATATATATAAGGTTATACCTGGTTGGACGCCCGAGGGTCTCTTCCAAGGAGTCGAGTGTATGACCAAGGCGCCGAGGTACACGGTTGAGTCAAGAGTGCGGGGAGCATGGAACTTCCTTACCACTCTTGACAACTCTTGGCACATGCTGCACTCGGCCCGAAGAAAACTCCACTTAGGGTGAAGTCTCGTAACCATAAGCCATATAGGTATAAGGGATAAGAGGCTGCGAAAACAAGCGCTTCTATGTTAAGACCGGATGGGAGGAGCTAGTCTTGTATGGCCGATGTACGCCTCCTTGAAGGGGCAACCAGGGAGAAGATAAGGGCGGCACCCTCCATTAGGGAGCTGATAAGTGTCAAAAGACGCAAATGTCACGAGACTTTATTTTCGCAAAAGAATTTAGGCTTGTCATATTTGTGCAATGATCCCGCAGAGGCAATAATACTAACGCAAGGGTAAGACGAGATCAATGGGTTTTTACATGAAAGTGTAAGAACATCCTGCGATTTAAATCGCAAAGACGACAATGTCACGGGATTTTATGGTCGCAAGAACGTTTAAACCTGTCATATTGTCGCAAATATAATGTCCTGTAGAGGCAAAAATACTTAAGAAATGATAAGACAAGGTCAATGGGTCATTACATGAAAATGTAAAAGACGCCCTGCGATCTTGTCGCAGTGAGGGGTGGCAAAATAAGACCTTTACTTAGGAAGGCAAAATAAGACCACACAAATAATGATAAGGCAAGACCAATGGGTCATTACATGAAAATGTAAAGACGTCCTGCGATCTTGTCGCAATAATGACATTCAAGAAAGATCTTTAAACATTTTGAATATAGGGAATCGAGATCTTTTCATCGCGAGAAATATTACAACAAAAGACTTAATGAAAAACAAAGGAATTGCTTGATAAGGTGGCGAAATGAGTTCTTATAATAAGAAAGAAAGAGAAACTAATTCATCCAACACCGGATTTAATCTTTTGCAATCAAAAAGAAAAATTCAACAAGCTTACAAAGAAATTTAATTCTCTATATCAATATTCTCAGCTGAAGGAGATGGTAAAGATTCTTCAACAATCTTGTCGACTTCATCCTCGCCGATTGAAGGGTTTTCATCCGAGATTTTTTCGCTTGGATCATTATTGATAACTTCATTATTAGCGAGATCTTCGCAGCTATCATAATAATAATCACTATCAGGAGAGTTGGGTATTTCATCATATTCAACTTCCAAAGGTTCAACAGAGACAGGGTCAAGGGATTTAGAAAGTAAAATTTCATTCACGCAAACTTCTGCTTTGGGATGAAATTGACGAAGAAGTGCTTTCTGTTGATTTCTACTCTGGATATCTTTAAGATGATTAAGGTAGTTAAACCTCCTTCTGGCTCGGTCGTGAGATTGGGCAAGGGAAGCAACTAGAGTTGCATTTTCCTTACGAATTTTAGCATGCGCCGCTTCCAAAGTAGATAGAGAAGAGTGAAGATTTTTCTCAGATTCTGCAAGAGTAAAGAAAGACATTAAAATTATAAGATGGAAAGTGGTATATAAAATTAGAAAAGAAAAATGATGGAAAAGGCAGTCAAATCTTATGACTACCTTCCTTCTGCGAGATAAGATATTGAGTAAGGGCCAAGCAATTATTCCCCAAGTTTTCCATGGCATTATCAAAACCATCACCAACAAGACCTTTTAACCATGACGCAAACTCTTTTCGTTAGAAATCAATAATTTATTTTGCTTCGCAAGGGAAGAATGGGATTCTTTTAACTTGGTATAATCATCCTTGAGTTGGTTTGTTTTAACACTTAGAGTTATTCTACTCTGAATAAGCTTATCTCTTTCAGTGGTAGTATCTTCAAGTTTATTTTTCAAGAGGCGGATAGATATTTGTTCTTGCTCATTCAATGCTTTTTACAAGCATCAAGTTGTAGCGAGGATATCGCCACCTTATCCGAGAAAGCTCGCTTCTCTTGAGATAAAGTTCCATTTTCATCGATAAGGTTTCCAACTCCAAATTAGATTTATTCAAAGAATATGAGAGACGCGACACTTCATTACTTAATAATTCTTGATTTTGAACTAAGCGAGATGTTTTCTTGAGAAAGATTGTTTATTTGATCCATAGAAAATGTATGGAGATTATCTAAACGATTATATTGCTCCATCCAGCGTCTCTTTCCATTCGAGTTTCTTCTACAATAGATTCAGTTGATATATCTCCATCTTACGTTTCTGGTGCAAAACTTGAGAGGCGAACCAAGTTTTTTTTTAAAAAAAAAAAAAAAAAAAAGGGGGGGGAGGAGAGATACCTTTTAATTCTTCATTTTTCTTGCGAAGGTTATCGCGATCCAAAGAAAGTATTATGAAGATTATTCTTCAAAGTCTTAATTTCTTGTTCCAAGGATACTCGCGATATCGTATCGGAACCAAAATACTTACCCAAAGATTCGTAAACACTAGATCTGGTAGGATCAGTGGAGGCTTTTTTAACATCATTCATGGTATCTGATAAAATTCTAAAAGCTATATCCATCCCTTCCAAATTTTCTTTGCTAAGAGAGATAGATTTTGAGGAAGAAGAAATAGTAGAGGAAGAAGGAAAAGTTGAGTCACCCATGGTTATAAGATCGCCAATTGGAGAAACCTGATCAATAGGTGGGGGCAAGATAAAAGTAAAAGTGGGAAGAGGCATGTCCCGAAGAATTTCATTCACGCGAAAATTCGAGGATTGATTTATCTGCGATGATATTGTAGGGAATGGTACATTATCTTGAGAAGAAGAAATGGGTTTATCTTGCGAAGAAATCGCTCTGAGAGGAGATTTGCCTTGTGAAGATACTGTAGGGAAAGTAGAATGCTTGAATCTCGAAAAGGAAACAGTAGGAGCAGCAGTAGAAGCATCAGGTTTATTATGGCGAAACCTTTTGGGAGATCTATCATCATTCTTATCATCCTGCGAATAATAAATCAATTGAGAAACAGAGGCAATAAAATTGCTATTAAAGGAGTAAATATTTCTAAAATACCTTACTACTCGCAGTCGCTTTTTTGGAAGCGAGAGACTTGCCATGAAGTAGATTTTGGTTGCGAACCCAGTAGGGATGTTAGGGTTCACCACGGTATACTTAGAACCGGATTTATTCTTCTTTGAAACAAAAATGGCGAAAGAAACATCAAAAGAAGAATAGAATCAAGATGAAGTAATTTCAATAAGGAAAATCAATCAAGAGAATAGTCAAAATCAATGAAATTAACGAAACTGGATGCCATGAAAACAATAATGAGAAAGATAATAAAAAGAAGATGATGAAGATGAACAATGAGGAAATAGTTGCAGACGATGAGGAAGATAGAGAAGAAGAGAAAGAGTGTTTTTCACGGGAAGTTTTCCTTTAAATAGAAGAAAAAAGTGTGACCGGATAACATTAAATGTACCGGTAAAAGAGTAATTTTAGACACGTGTAAACGGTTATCCCTACATTTAAGGAATCAAATTAAGAAGATTTCTGTAGGAAATTGAAGAGATTTCTTATATTATTTCATGAATACTTCATGATTCGCATACTTCAAGAGATAGTACTTCTTGCTCACTTCGCAAAGCTTCGGAACTTCGCAAAAGAATAGAGGCAAGTACGTACTTTTCAAGTCCAGTATTCTTTCGCTTGTTCCTTCATCAACAAAGATCACCGCAGTGGCAAATTTTTCCTTAAAAATAGCTCTCCAAGCAATATTCAAGGAAAAAAGAGGAAAGATGTAGGATCGAATATCGCAACACCAATACTTCGCGAGATTAATAAACGACTGCGTCGCGAAGGAGTCGCATGGAGGTAAATAAATGACGTAATAGATGACGATAGTCAGAACATGAAGAAAGTGTGAAGACTTGGCGAGATTTAGGAGTGTCGCGAAGACAAGCAGTTACACATTCGCGAGCATTCGCGAGACGTTTCCGAAAATAAAGGACAGTTTTAGCTGTCATCCACTATGTAATACCCTATATAAAGGGTCGAGTAAGTCTGTTAGAGGGGGGTCTTTTTTGAATTGTTAAGCAAGTCATTAGGAGAGATAAAATCAAGAGTGATTGTAATTTCTTTAGCTCTGTTCTACATTTCTTTGTAAACCTTTCAAGAAAACAATTAATAAAATACATTATTATTCATCTTCAAATGGATTGATTAAGCAAATTCGAGTGAGGGGTGTAGTGTAGGATTTCCTGCAACTACAGGAAGTATAGCTAGAATGCTGGAAGATGTCTTGGAAAATCAAGCTGGTATCGCTAGAAGACAGAGCGAAACATTCCGCCTTTTGAATGATATAACAACACAATTACAAGGAGGGTCGACAGACATCTACTCAGACATTACGAGAAACGCTGGATCCTTAGCCAGGGGTCACACCTTTACCGATGGAGAAGCAAAAAGAGCGCGTAATCGCAGGAGACTCAGGAAAGATGAACAACATGGCCCATCCAACAATGAAGACTCGAGGCTCCACAGAGGAAAGGACTTGTCCGGAGTACTACAACGTCTGCCAGATAAAGAAAGGGAGCCGCAGCCCTACGGAGCCCGCTAGAAGATTTATATCTCAAGACTCTTGTTGAAGCCCGGAAGACTGTCCAATCCGCATCGACACATCAACCAAGCGGAGAAATGCTTGAGGAAGGAGAGATCAATCAAGGAATACATGAATACGAGAGGATGGGAGCGTTCAATTCGATCACTCAGCGGTGATATTACGACACCTTCCACATCCCTTTACCCGGGCAAGCAATCCGCGAGATATGATGGCACTCACAAGTCTTCCAACTTCATCTCCGAAACGTACTCCACATCAAAACCATGTAGAGACACCACAACGCCCACGAACGCAGGAAGAGCTAGACTCGAAGTACCTACACTTTCCATTCCCAATGGAAAAGATTTTGGAGTTGCTAGAGGCGTGGGTACAAAACAGAGAGGTGGAGCTACCTCCTGTATGGCGTCCACCAACTGATCAAGAAGTAATGGACCCGAGGTATTGTCATTTCCACCGGTTCCTTCACCACCCTACCAGTGAATGAAACGCTTTGAAACGCATTGTTCAGAAGAAGCTTAATTCAGAGGAATAGATTTCCCTATCTGGGAGATTAATGCGGACGATTTCCTTAGAGAGGCTACTTCGGTTTGATACAAGTAAGGCTTCAAAAGCAAGTAAGTTCTACTCAACAACTTTACAAGAAAGATAGTTTTAGAATTCACTGGGGACTTGGCATCCCGCAAATAGAGAAAAAGGCTCAATGATCAAATGCCATGTTTGTTTTCATTCATACTTCCCTTTTATGCGACATTTGCAATTTCATATGACATGTGCAATCATTCATGACCAAGATGCAAATTCCATTTAAAATAACCTCTTTCAGAAAAGTTATTCACAAAACTATCTCAAAATAAACCAATTCAATTACCTATTAATTCAAAGCCGGAAGTCAAATTATGAAAGGAAATCCTCACTATCACTCAAAAAGAAAAACATTTAAAAGAAGAGACAAGTATATGGCACGAATCCTTCAAGGAAAGTCCTTCAGCAGCAACTTGTCCTTACGGGCAAGAGCGACTTTCATCCTTTGAAGTACATCCGCCTTGCCTTCAACTCCTCAGACAACTTTTCGACCTCTTCTTCTGGCGAGTAACACATTCTCGCGAAGGGGCCTCATCTTGTAATTTCGGAGCTCCTGAATCTCGGAGAACCCTTTGAGGAACCAAGGAGCATTGAAGTCAGATCGCACAAACACATCTCGATGGCACTTCCAGTCTTCAATCATCTCCTCAGAAACTGTTCGACCAGTCGTGACGCTCATCACATGGATAGAAAATAAAGCCTCCTGAACGCGGTTAACCAATGCAAGACGACTTTTTTCGTAGTGGTAGCAATGTGGCCATGTTTCTCCCATATCGCCGTGTACAACTCTTTGAACCGAGCCGGCACACTGAATCCTCCAACCAACACATGATCTGGATAAGGAACAATGAAAGGAGGATCGAACAAAGCTCCAGGTTGCGCTACCAATACTTCACCAGTCACAGGAGCCTTGTCGGTTGCAGGAGGTCTTTTAGAAGAAGTCGCCACGACAACTTTATTGATTGGAACCTGCTCAGAACGTTCTTCAAGGGGAGCCACCTCAACAATAGCGGATGCTACCTCTCTTACATTCCTCCCGATATCTACTTCGCTCTGGGTACTTATTTCCATCACGGCCCCATCAACAAGATCACTTAGGGAGGCACCTTGTCCAACCGAGCTTGCATCATCTCTGTCATGGCCTGAAAAAGGAGCGGTTTCGCCAGACTTCTCAACATGAAGATCAGTACCGCCAGACTTCTCAGCATGAAGATCAGTACCTCCAGACTTCTCAACATGAAGGCCAACATTACCAGCCTTCTCATTCTGAATGCGCGCCAACCTTGTGAAGACATTCTCTTTCGAAATTCCTTGATTTCAAGCAAGGATCACTCTTAGAAGAATTTACTTTGGAGAAATGAAGGAATCAACAGAAAGAGATTTAAATACCTGCATATTGGAGGAATTGAGGATCACCGAACCACATGCCCGCCTCTTAGATCTCTCTCCGCTTGGGGACCGCAATCCTCGGCTCCGGTTCGTTTGGCCGGGAAGTGGCTTCAACCGGAAATGCTTCTTCAGGACGTCGAAGATGGCTCACCACGGGAATCTGTCACAACATCCTCCGAGAATTCTTGGAAAGCCAACAGTTGCTTCCTCCAAAATTCCTTATACTTGTCGGTTACCACCGAGTTTCTCCCAATAGGCCGAAGGGAAGACTCTGCGATGCCAAGAATATGTCAAGATCAAAGATAACAAGGAGAAGTTCTTTTGAAACCTCTCGAAGGACGAATAAAGGGAACACCCTGGTCAAATCCCATTTGACGAGCAGCCTGTCAATGTTGTGCGGAGTCACGTAAGAGCTTCGTTGAATAGAGACAGGATATATCCCGGAATGCAGTGTGCGAGATAAATAAGTTCTCTAAATTTCATAGTCTCGGCATCGGTACGCAACGCAGCATCAGGACCGTCAGAAGCAATAGCAAAAGTCTTTGGCTGAACAATGGAAGGGTGGGTCGGCCCCCATGGACGGAAATTTATAGAAGACATTTTATCAAAGATATCCACGAGTTTCGCACCGGTCCTGGGACGCCTCCTCTGCCAACGAAGTATTTTGGAGCCACCATACAAATTGCTGAGCGAAGGTGCAGGAACAGGAGCATAAATTTTGAAATGTTCCCACAAGAATGCCTGAAGAAAAGAGAAGTGGACATACGACTCTACCTTCTTGTACCCGTTGGAAACATGCATATCCATTGCTAAGGCGTCCGGATGAGAATAATACAAGCCGATCCAAGGAACAAGGCACCTAAGGGAAGAACTTCGCCTTTTGCAAGATTTATAGCAATCTTAACCAGAACACCCCTTATGGTTTTCTTTCCAGAACCGTCATCATATACATCTCTGGATAGCCACAAAGACAGGAATGCAATCACGCTGAGCTCGTTTTCCAACTCCTGATCCGGCTCTGGGTCTACAGGAGACCATTCTGATACCCACCAAGTGTAAAAGCATCTTGTATCTTTTTTCTCCTCCTTGTCCAAATCGTCGATCTCGCCACCTTTTTGGAGTATAGTATCATAATCACGTTGTTCCGTGTCGAAAGCTCATAATGAAGATTCCCAGCGACAGGCAGGTTCATCAATGCAGCTACGCTTTCCAAAGTAATAGTCATCTCTCCCCATCTAGATATAGTTTGTATGAGTAGAAGGGCGCCACCGAGAAATGAAAGTAATCAAGCCTGCGCAAAGATCTTTCTTAATTTCAAAAGTAGCAGATGCCATGTTGCATTGAGGATTTGCGCTTTGGTCAAACTGGCTTTAATGTCCTTATTATTCAACATGCGCCTCATCTATCCTTCATAAGAAGCCAGCGGAGTATGACAAGTCTTGAAGTCAATAGGAGAAGGCGGATATTCATTTATTCGAAGACAGAACCTCATCAGAAGTGCCGAAGAAGAAGATGGATCAGCTTCCATATTTTCTGAATCAGAAAGCAAGAATATCCTGTGAGAGGGATGTTTCCTAATGTTTGGAAAAGACAAGGAGTTCTGTCAACACTTCCCGACTTGAAGCTGTCAACACTTCCCGTCTTGACACCAGCATTATCTCCATAAGACATATCAACATGAGTTCTTTTCTTCATTCTACAATAAAGACAAGAGTCAGTACCCGTATAAAAAAAAAAAAACAAGTGCGAACTGCATTCACGTTGGAATGCACAAGACGGGATTGGGTCCAAGCAGGCTCAAGTTTCAGTCCTAGATAAGTTTCAAGTCCGGTATTGGTTTCAAGTCCGGTATAAGTTTCAAGTCCGGTATTGGTTTCAAGTCTGGTATTACTCAAGCTTCATGTCCGGGCACAAGGCTAGTATGAGGTCGACTTTCAGTCAAGCATGTGTGGGTGGGACCCACGTTCGGATCAAACGCACATGGTAGGACCGCATTCGTATACACGTATTATAACACGGTTTTCTCATGAGAATTGTGTTCATGAAATTCAAGCCAAATTTCTCTCCAAGCTACAACCTAAGAAACTAGGTTTTGCATGCAACGATGGAAGAAGAAGCAAAAACGGCATATTCATGGGCTCGCGGAACTAAACAATTCTAGCAAAATGGGCGGTTTTACTATCAATCTTGATGGAAGCTGGGCATGATGTATCTATCAAAAGATTTTTACCTAAGAAATTAGGGTTTTTTCCTAAAAAAAAAGGAAGGAAAAAAAAAAGGAAACTTACCTTGGGCTGACGGACGGCGGCGACTCAAAGCAAGAAGAACAACGCGGCGGACGGAGCGATGGTAGTCGCGGACGGGAGCAGCCAAACAAAAAAAAAATTTGTGAGAAAAAGAAAGGGGGGTTGGCCTTTTTTATAGACAAAAAATTAGAAGAATCCCAATAGAACAAGGATTCCTCTTTTATTTGGTTTCCTCTTTTGATTCAAATACCCAAATAAGGAAACCGGTCCCACCAAAGGATTCCATACAAGCACAACGGCATGGACAACTAGCGGTCGGTCAATACTCTCTGGGTAAACTTCCTTTATCCTGTCTTTCTCACATATGTATGTCACCATCTCATGCCTACCCCACAATAGTGTAACCATTATGTGCTAGGCAGGGGACTTAATGTTGATGGTGGATTTTCATTTAAGGTTAAAATTGTAAAAAACCAGAAAATTATGCGCTAACATCTTGTAAAAGATAAAGTGATTAATAAGTGTTGAATACTTCATCACTTTACTAATTCACATAGAATGGAGCATGTGGCAACAATCCCATTCTGTGAATTAAATACATGAAATTCATCCAGGTTGGAGCATGTAGCAACAATCCTATATACCCTGTGAATTTATAGCATTATTAATTAATGCGTGAGCAGCCTTGTATTTCCTGTACTCATTATCAGTGCGGCATGACGACTGAGTGTTGCTCTCAGCAGAGCAACACGAACCTCCAAGCATTATACTGAAAGCATGTACGAAATACCCGTACATGCAGCAACTCTCGGTGTGTTATACTAGCCCGATTGAGAACTCTCGGTGTGTTATACTAGCCCGATTGAGCATCCGAACTGTCCGTATCAGTCTGGATATGATCTCGTTCATCCAACCTCACCAGCATGATTGGATGGCCCAGATCAATTCCATAACCCCCAATCAGGTATGGAATATTCACTGCCGAGCCAACGCGGACCCCGCATGCTCGGCCTCCCCAAAAGATTGGCATAGCTTTCCAAAACGTCCAAACCAGAGCGGTATGGACGGAAAACCCTAAATTAGGGTTTGCGGCATATTACATGTGTCGCAAAACAGTCTCAACCATCCATCTTCGCAGGTATAGATGGAGGGTGTAGATGTAGATTCAAAGGGCCCAGAGCATGTCAACACAATCACCAAGGGCCCGCCTACATACCTGACCAATCGGTCAGGACCAACCATGGTTGGTCATCCCAATTCTTGCGCCCGAACAGAGCATGACGCACGGCTGTGAAACTCAAAATTAGGGTTTTAAACATCACGAGCGTCCATTTTCTCCGGCACGAATGAAAGGTTCGAGATTAGATTAAGCAGGTCCGACCATACCAGCATGACCACTGTGGGCCCGTCTATCCCCTCACCTGATCGGCCAAGGCATATCATGACTGGCTATCCCAAAACGCGCGTCCAAACTTGCGTGGTCACACTTCCCAAAGTGCAAACCGATCTCGACCACTCAACTTCACCGGACGATTTGAGTGGCTTAGATCACGTTTTCATGGGACAGTCAGGTATAGGCGTGAATACCAGCCTACCACCTACATTCCAGACCGATCGACCAAGACCGAACAAGAATTGGTTGTCTTGGAACGCGCGCCTAAAGATGGCGTGATGTGCGGCTCTTGCGGCAATAGTTTTCTGTCACAAATTGATCTCGACCACTCAACTTCACCGGACGAATTGAGTGGCCCAGATCATACTTTCGTGAGGTAATGGGGTATGGGCGCCTGCACCGTCATGCCGTCTACACGCATGTACGATCGGCCTGGCCAAAATCGTCTTCCAAGCTTGGATTCGACCAAGCTGAAGAGTGATGCCTGCGCACCTCTTCAAAACCCTAATTCCATCAACGGTCGCAGATGAGTGTCTCAAAGATCATCTCGTCCGTCCAACTTCACCGGCTTGGTTATACAACCCTGGTCAGGAGTTAATTGGTCAGTAAGGCGTCTTGGTGATCACCACCCGTCACTTTACCACACCATGATGCAGTACCTGCATAAAATACACACGATACTTCACAAATATCGACCTCCTGAATAACGGCAGTTATTCAATTTAGCATTACATGCTACTTTCTGTGGGTTCCACGATCCACACACTCGAGACATTAATCATGTCACAAACTGGGGGATACATACTTTGGGGTATTGGTATGGCGGTTTACAGCGTGCAGCGCGCAATGCGCCATCACAAGAACGTGTCAGGAAGTCATGGACGGTTAGTGATGATGGGAGAAATGGGCAAGACTGGTCGTGTGACACTAACACACGACTCCACTACTCCATCACTTCACTTTCTCCACTTCCCACGAGATACGAAGGTTAGGCTAAAAGACTTGTATAAATAGGTTCTCCTCCCTATTTTCCAAAGACACAGAGAAAAAACAGGGAGAAACAAGACAAGTCCAGACAACAGAGGCAAGTGTTGATACAATCGTATTCAAACACCGGAACTGATAGCTTACACCTTGCAAGCCAGTTCAGCTTTCTGATACAAGTCATTCATAGCCAACATCTTCACATTCTCAACACCTTCTTCGCTTCCCTCCCTAAGATCAACCCCATCTCCTTCACTTTGTGACCGAAACAAGTCCTGAACGGCCATTTCTTGGTTTAGGCCGGACTTGCATGCATTGATCTCTCGAATCTACAAGCACTCACCGCACAGTGCATTTGTTTAAGGTTTAGACTCATTTCTCATCTACACACCCCAAATTACCAAAACCGGCAGAAATAGTTTTCACCCATAAACACCAGTCTTAGCTCGTTTGAGCTCGTTTTGCCAACAGCGCGATCACCCACATTAGGGTCGATCGTTCGAAGCGCTACGGATGTACTAGATGGGATTCACTCGGCCGGGATGCTTGTGGGCCCGTCGGTGGTCGTCGTGATGATTGCCTAATTCTGTCAGGAGTAGGCTAGGCTTGTTGAATTGCATGGCCAAATTGTGTGGCCGTGATCGTTTCTTAAGACCGATATGGACAGTCTAGATTTCCCTTGAGGATTTTAAACTTGTTAGATCACGCTAACTTTTAATTAAAAGGTGTGTGAACATGATGATCTCTTTGTCAGAGGGTGATGTAGCCTATGTGAGTGTTTTCATGCAGGTTTCAATACTGACACTTCGGGAGATTCATGCTACTCCGCTGCGAGTGAACACTAATCGCCATGTCATGACAATATTGAGAGTTCGGCTGGGAACATTGCATAGGAAAATACTAAGCAGGCATCTAGGAGCTTAAATACTCATTAGGCTCTATACTAGTGAACAATTCATCTAGGATCTTGAGTTTCGATATAATATGAAGAGAGGCATATGCACTCATCAAATTTTGATATATTCTCCAAATTCCCTGCGGAATATAGATATATCAAGGTCTACTACTTCTGATGCCGGGTCAGGTAGACAGACTTTTACAGTTTTCGCCCTAAGCTAAAAACCACCATCAACATTAAGTCCCCTCCTTAGCACGTAAAAGTGACATTGTTGCGGGGTAAGCACTAGATGGTGACAGACGAAAGATAAAATTGAAAATACGAAGCAGGTAGATATTACCAAGGAAATCCAAATCAACTTTCAGCAGCGGGATCGTGCGTCCAATGGCGTTCGTAGTAGCGTGTTGCTAGCTCAGCTATGGGGTACGAGTGTGGTGCGCCCAGCCATCTATTCCCGTTCAAACTCTAGAAACTCTGTTCGTATGAAAGGGGTATCGACCCTCTTCTATTTTAGTTGCTCGTCCGGCTCCGTGCTTTCGTGTGCAGCAGCCGGCTCCTCTTCGTCACTGTCAGCATCTCGATCATAAGTGTGCCAATCGTCAGCGGCAAGGTAAATTCATCTTGTCTTCGTATTTTAGCTGTGAGTGTAATATCAATTAGTAATTGATCAAACTCGGATATTTAGCTCGGTGTGAATGACTTTCTTTGTTAGTGGCGGTAGAGCGAGCGTCAACGACAACAAAGAAATCTCCAATAGTTATAATCAGCAGCAAGGCGAGCCAAGAGAACCCAAGGTAGGTATTGCTTTCTTTTTGCACATGTAGCCATCCAACAGTACCACCGATCTTCTCTAGAATGTGTGATAAGGTTCTGACTCCAGAAGAATGAGCATCTAACCTCTCCAGTGGGTTTCGAAATTTACCAAACTCCATTGCGCTCAATTGCAAGAGGTCTTGACTTTAAGTTGCTTAGTGTATGGACTGCTGAGTTGCAATTGAAATGTTCTTTAAACTCTTGAGCATTGACTGGCACAAAATTGTATTTATTCCGACTCTTTAGCTTATAGACCTATTCTTTCGTTTCTGATTGCGATGATGACATGCTTGGAAAGCTTATCTGGGCAAGATCTTCTGGAGCCGTTGAGTGAAGTAGACGAGCTGAGAGGCGTTCCGTCGCCAACGTGCTGCTATCAAGTCTTCAAGGAATTCGTTCCAAGCGACATACTTTGAATCATCTTCTGAATCTTCGATTGTTGTATGGAATGGGATGCGATGAGCAGTCCCCAGTTACACTTCTGTCTGGTCACTAGAGCTATATTTTTGAGTCGTCTTGGGAATAAAATGTGGTCTTGTAAGGAGGTGTAGATGTGTACTAAATCCGATGGCGTGGCCGGATACGTGAAAATATCACTGCGACGTACTTTGGAGTCTTTGATGCAGTGTACGGTTTCATGTTGAGAACTTCCTGTGCCTCGTAAAGATTTAACAGTGATGATGCTATATCAGAGATAACTTGGTTGAGGGACGCGAAGGCATCCCGTGATGGCAGTCCCCAGGTGTAATTATCCTGAGCCTATTTTCTCTCGAACGACGTACTTCCATTGCGTTTGCTGGTAAGGGGGTTGGCGAATTGATGAAGGCGGCAATCTTTTAGATTCGTCATTTGTTGATCAATGAGAGGGAGTCGCACTTGATAGATCTGTATTGTATCCAAATTCTGGCAGCCCATAGACCCCTTCCATAGGAAATTGGAAATAAACACCGAATCTGACTTTGTCAGCGATGTGGTTGTTGATGCGCAGCTTCGCGCAGGCCTTGGGTGGGCGATACTGAATTCTGAGTAGGTGATGTGGCAGATCTGATACGGTTGGTCTGTGTGACATGCTGACACGTTGAAGCGGCTTCGGCTTCTGGAAAGAAAATTGAAGCGGCTTCTGGGGGAACGTTGAAGCGGCTGCTGGAGCAAACGTTGAAGTGGCTCTTGGAGCGAACGTTGAAGAGGCTCTTGGAGCAAACGTTGAAGCTGAGCGGCTTCTGGAGAGGAAATTGAAGTGGCTCCTGGAGAGAGCGTTGAAGCGGCTTCTGGAGAGGACGTTGAAGCGGCTTCTTCAGTTTGATTTTCCCTTGCAAATTTTGTGCTTCTTGAATGACCATCTCTCTTGTGTTGAAGAGGTCCTTGACTGATGGCGAAGGAATTTCATGTTGAGCCTCAGTCCCCAAGTGTGGTTTACGAGAATCTCTCTTATATGCTCGATGGGTTTACCATAATAAAGGTATCGCCATCTAGCCTCCGTACTGGTGATCCTATTACTTCTTCATGGGTAAATAAAACATGCAGAAGTTTAGATTACCTTTGTGAAAATGCGGGGGTCTAACAACCACACCCAACAATTCGTTTAGCAATCTGAGAGGACTTACTCCAATACACTTTCTAGATAATCAACTAGACAGTCAGACTCAATCTAGATTAAAGTATATCAAAGAGTTTAATATCTCTAACTCTTAATTAATTCCGCAATCAGCAAATAGAAATCTGTGAGCCCGATTGAATATAAGAGGAGTTACTTGAACGGTACCAAAGACCAATGTTCAAGTGTCAATCAATGTAAATCAACAACCAAAGGTTGGATATTCTAATTGATTGATCTTAACGCACAACCTATGATATTTCAATTATATAACAAAATATAATGCGGAAAAGAAATAACACAGACACCAGAATTTTCCTAAAGAGGAAACCGCAAATGCAGAAAAACGCCGGGACCTAGTCCAGATTGAACACCACACTGTATTAAGCCGCTACGGACACTAGCCTACTACCAATTAACTTCGGACTGGACTGTAGTTGAACCCTAATCAATCTCACACTGATTCAAGATACAGTTGCGCTCCTTACATCTCTGATCCCAGCAGGATACTACGCACTTGATTCCCTTAGCTGATCTCACCCACAACTAAGAGTTTCTACGACCCAAAGTCGAAGACTTGATAGACAAATCTGTCTCACATAGAAAAGTCTATAGGATTAAATAAATCTGTCTCCCACAAAAATACCCAAGATTTTTTGTTCCTTCTTTTGATAAATCAAGGTGAACATGAACCAATTGATAAACCGGACTTATATTCCCGAAGAACAACCTAGTATTATCAGAGACGAAGTTTGTTTGTGATTACTTTTCTATCTTGCCTATCAGAGATATAAAATCTCGAGCCAATTATTTCAATTGCACTCAACACGATAGAAAATAGCAAGATCAGATCACGCAACTACAAAGATAATAGTTGGGTCTGGCTTCACAATCCCAATGAAGTCTTCAAGTCGTTAACCTACAGTGGTCTCGAGAAGAAACCTAAGGTTAAAGGAGAATCGACTCTAGTTATGCAACTAGTAACACACAGGAGGTGTGGGGATTAGGTTTCCCATTTGCTAGAGTTCTCCTTTATATAGTTTTCAAATCAGGGTTTGCAATCCAAGTTACCTTGGTAACAAAGCATTCAATATTCACCGTTAGATGAAAAACCTGATTCAACCAAGCTAATATCTTTCAACCGTTAGATCGAACTTAGCTTGTTACACACAAATGAAATGTACCTTCATTTCGGTTTATATAGCCGTACCTAAACGTGTACACCAGGTTGGTTCACAAATAGTTAACCGAGGTTAGCCATATGATTACTCTCATATCAACCTTATTCATCTTAACCATAACTAGTTTAAATGACTCAAATGAAACTAGTTAAGAGTTGTTCAATTGTTTAGAAAACACAATTGAAATCAAATCGGTTTGATTCACTTGAATCAATCATAAACATTATATCCACGTTTTTCAAAGATTGAATTCCTTATGATTTAAATGTTTAAGTTCATGGACTTGACCGATTTGACAAAGTAACCAGCTTAAGTATGCGTACAGGTATGCGTACTAAGCAACCGGTTTTTGAGTTTGTAAAGTTTCCAAACTCAGTAGAAATTTTCGGTTCAAAAACTTCCGCAAGTATGCACCAATTCCATATACACACATATGCATTCTCTTGGCTCCCGGTTTATGGACTTATACACTAATGTGCGAACACACTATATATGATTATATCCAAAGATGGTTACATCATCAACACTTTATTTCAATCACTGAAACATTCTTCTATAATGTCAATTTTCACACACTATTAGCATCAAAGCAATTTTCAAGATATTGAAATAATCATTATTCAAACCTTCCAAGTCTTACACTAAATGATTGTATCATACAAACCATGTAAGATGTTACTCGGCAATTTTCCCATGATATAAGATGAACTTGGTCGAAGCGAAAGCTTACCAACACATATTTCGAGAAATATGTAAGCGAGATATACTCAGCTCGAAATCTCAAATGTGTATAAATAAAACTATATCGTAACACGACTTATGTCTCAATATAGGAGATAGTAGAAATAGACTTTCCAAGTCATAGATAAGTTCAAGTCTCCACATACCTTTTGTCGAAGAAGTTCCACAAGCTCCCCTTAGTAGTTCTTCGTCTTCAAGAGATGAACGTCGAGAGATTTAAGCTCAACTACACTATCTGCGTCCTAGTCCGAGACATCTACAAATAGGCTAGAAATCAAGACTTATAGTTTTGATCACTAATATTGACAAACATGCTTGAGATAGCAACGCATGCGAGTTTGACCGAGCAATGCTCTAACAATCTCCCCCTTTGTCAATTTTAGTGACAAAACCTATCAATACATATGGATTACAAAAAAGATAAAAAATAAGCTTCTTATCCACATGCTTGATTTCCTTGGCATCTTCAACGCGACTGAAAATCTTCGTCACTTCCAAGTACTCCATGATCCTAAAGGTTGTAAGTTCAGCATCACAGTTGTTGAAGATCCGTAGCTATAACAATGAGAAAACAAAATGCTCTCAATCATTGTCATACAGTATCATAGTATTATTACACAACATCAAAGTTCAATTGTATCACAAATTTGACAATAACACTATGGTGATATGCATCACTCCCCCTTAGTCAATACATATCTCAACATGTAAACCACTCCCCCTTACATAATGATCCGTAAACCATATGAATTTCTAGTGTGAACTACACTTTAATTCTCCCCCTTTTTGTCAAAAAAATTGGCAAAGGTACGAAAATTAGTGGGATCCTAATGAAATTTCCACGGAGATACATCATGATCAAAAGGTGTATTAACATAGCAACAAATTTAGATGCAATCATAAGGCCGAAGATAAATGCATTCATCAAGGAGTTATGAAGATACAAGATAACCCCTAAAAATTCCACAGACGCGCTCCCCACAAAGATATGGCAATTAAGCACAAGTTCAAAAGAACTCTCCCCCATAAAATGTCATTCCCGAAGGAACAACAACGACGACCTTACTTTCAGAAGAAAAGAAGGATTTCTTTTGGACAAACAAATCACATGGAAACATGAATTTGTATCCAAAAATATTCAATTGAAATAACCACAAGATAACCCATAGTTAGTTCAATCGAAAAATATCAACCAAATTAATCACAAGAGAACCCATGATTAAGTCAATTGAAATACACAACCAAATTAACCACATAAAGCGATAAATTTAATTGGTCATGCTCGACATAAGCGAACTTACGGAGCAACAACTAAAATAACCAAAAGAAACTGATTAATTTAGTTGATCATGTTCGACATAGGGAACCTCATGGATCAACAACTAAGTTAATCATAAGAGAATAATCAACTCAGTCGATTGTGCTCAACATAAGAAACCTTACGGAACAACACAGTATATGCACAAAAGATTGTGGATCGGAGATCGACCAAATACTGCAGAATAGACAAGGATTCATTCTATTTTTCATCACTATTTGCACAATGACATATAATAGACTTAATCCTTGTAAACAAAAGTTTTATCCTTTATTTTTATCAAAACATGACATAAAAGGCTTTAACTTTTGTAATGTCAAAAGTTCATTCTATCTTCTATCAATAATTTCATATCGACATAATAGAGATAACTTTTGAACAAGTATGGGATAGTCACAGGTTCACGGATGTAAACAACATATCCCATAACAATTTGCAATATATAAAATCATAAAGATTAAATTGCAAAAATCATCTTCCAAAAAATACTTTAGAATTTAAATAAATAAATCTAAAAACAATGAAGATGAAAATCGTTGGACATAGCTCTGTGTACTCACAATAATGGCTATTCCAAACCCTAGTTATTCTTCTAAAAACATAACAAAGAAGATTTACTAGACAAAATCAAACCAAAACAAACTCTAAGGGTAATCACAAGTGATAATTAGAATTCTGGTACGGAAGCTTCCCTAGTACCAAGACCTTCAAACTTGTGACTAACAGTATCAACTGCATCTTCGGAGAAGATATCCTCATTAAGAAGATCCTTAACCTGTGACTTCATGAGAATAAGATCAGTATCAATCTTTTTCAACTCAGTTCGTTACAGGTTAAGATCCTTTACAGAGTTCTCGAGCTTAAGTTGATTCTTCCCAAGATCATTGAGAAAACCATCAACCACTTCTGCAGAGACCATCTAAGCATTCTCTCGATCTTGATGAGAAAACGCATAATAGCATGAGGCATAGGATTCGAGTTCATCTGGCTTAACAAGGGTTCTTTTCTTCTTCAACACGAACTCCAAATAGACTGAATCATCAATTAAATCGGTTGGTAAATTCCAAGAACTTGAAGTGGACCCCATCCTTAAAAGAGCACAACAGGAGAATGCGTACTCTATAGAAGGTATGGTATTTATTGGTTTTGCAAGAACCAGAAATTAGGGCTTTCAAGTTTGGTCAAGGCCAATGTGAAAGGAGGTACACGCACGTGCACAAACTTGCCCTTTTACCAAAAAGGACCTGAGAAGTGATCAAACAACTAAGAAAGTCGTTTATTCACAAAGGTGTTTGCTACGTGAAATGATTCACGGACATAAGCTCAATAAATCTTATATTCTCACATGAGAAAAATTCAGAGCATAAAAGTGTAGCAATTTTTACACAAAAGAAATCTCAAGAAGAAATTTGTAGAACCTGACACTTATAAAACAAACAAATACTTATGCAAGACTTGTTTATGAATGATAGTCCAGCTAAGAACGATAAGAAATCAGCATAGAAAATCAAGAAACAAATTCACATAAGTATACGATAGGTGTAGAATACACCGTATTTACTATCTAGTAGTTTATGCTTTCTTTGCTATTTTTCGTGTAAATTATGTATTTTACGCTTGTTTTGAGTTTTATAGCTACTTTGGAGTCGCACGGAGGGAAAAGAAGAAGAAATCACTCAATTTGAGCCAAAAGGGTAAAATTGTCATTTCACTAAGGAGGAAATACTATCCGGAGCCCGAGTAATGGTTAAGGGCAGCTCTTTTGGAAGGAATACTAAACGCCTTGATCCAGTCTGAGTTAAGGGCTGCCAAACCGGGTAGCCCTTATCCGAGAAATGTGGTGCTTATTATCGGTGGTAAAATGGATGTATAACCCAAACCCATAAACCCGTAACCCATACCCATACCCGGCCCGAATCCGCCCATTTAACCGAGCTTTCATATCCTACCCTAAATCGAGAAAAGTCCCAATCATTCATTACATTTCTCTCAATCATTTTCCTTCTTTGAAATTAAGAGCAGAAGCTGTTGAGTGAATCCGAGAGATTGAAGTGAGAACTTCGCCTGAAATCGAGAGATGAGAAGGAGAGCAGAATCAGAGAAGCTCAGACAAAGATGGGTATGAAGCTGCTACTAAATCTGAATCGAGGATAAAGCAAAGAATGGATTGAGATGCTTGTGAGACGAGAGAGAAGGAATTGATGTTCTTTAGTGAAGTCTGAATAATGGGTTTGGTGGCCGTTGTTTGAAGCTCGATGGCCGAGTTAGATGAAGAACAACGAGAGGAGTTTTAGAGCCGTAAAATGGAGGAATTAGAGATGGGTTCGATTAGAAACCTCGGAGATGAGATGGGTTCGATTGAAGATTTGAATCGAGGTTGAAGAGTGAAGCAGTGAGCTGTGACGATGGGTTGGTGGAATCGATCGATTCAATTCGACAAAGCAACAGGATGGGTTTTGTTGGTGCTTCAGATGGAAGAATCACTGATTGCCGCTGTCATAACAGAGATCGAGACACAGAGTTGATGAATCTCGGTGCAGAATTGAGCTTGAAGAAGAGATGGGTTACAGAGACAAAGAAGGTGATTAAATGGCTGAAGATGGTACTGCCGTGATGAAGATTCAGGGTTCTCTGTATTTTGAATAAGAAAGGGGATCGTGGGTTAATGGAAGATGAAAGAAATTGCAGAATGGGGTATAGATGAATGTGTAGGTTTGTCACAGGAGAAGATTGCAAAGTGAGGCCTGAATATGGCCGTAAATGTCCTGTAATTAGCCGAAACTCGGCCAAATCGTCCCTCTGGCGAGTCAACCCGGACCGATCCGAACGATCCCGATGACCGATCCCAACCGAGCCCGATGACTGATTCCGGTGAGCTGAATTAATCAAGTCAGCCGAGTAAGCGGTGACTTCGATTCGACTCACCGAGTAAGCCCGATTAGGCCGAGTCGAAGCTAACTCGAGTCCGACTTACTCCTTCTCCTTGACCTTTGACTATGATTGACCGAGTTGTTGACCCGTTTGACCGTTAGTCCTAACGGAGTGGTGACGGAATATTCCGTCGAATATTCTCCCGACGGAGAAATTTCGAGCGACCGTGGCGGCGTTTTCCGGCCAAATTCGGCCACAATCCCGATTTTTCGGCGAGCAAAATTCGAAATTTTCTATGGACTTCTCTCATGGGTATGAAGACTTGGGCTTGGAATTGGATGGAGAATTGGACTCAAATTTGGAAAGAGAAGGTGGAAGAGTTGAGAAAAGCTTGATTTGGAAATTGAATTGCAAAAGGAAAAGGATTCTAATCCTTGGAAGATTTGGAGAATATTGAAGCCTATAAATAGAGAAGTTTTCTACATCTTTTACACACATCTCTACACACACAATTCTTTTCTTTTCTTATTCTTTGTGTGAACTTTTTAACATGAGTAGTTAATTTTATTGATTGAGGATGAATTCCTAGTTCTTAATATGATTTGAGTTTTTGTTTTTAATTCTATCTTGAAGTTCTTCACATGATTATCGTTTGTTTTTACTAATAGGAGTGATCTTAAAGACATTCATGATTGATTGATAGATTGTTTAGAATGCATGCTAAATTGATTTGTTAGTTTAATCTAATGCTAGTGAAAGTTAGGAGATAAGTAATCGTTTCTTGACTCTTTACATAAGTAGCAAACACGAGACCTTGCGGAGGGATTCCGTGGAGCAATTGTGTGTAGAAACAACGCTAGAAAGTGAACCAAGCGAACCGAGTTTAACTACTAGTACTAAACCTAAATTCATAAATCTTAATGCATTCTGGGAATTACATCTTGTAAAGCGGACCTCAAGGTGGTTCTTTTGAATAGAATCGATAACTAAGCGGACTGTTACTCGGTGAAATTAGGGATTTTGGGGCTAGCTAAGCGGACTGCTATCCTACGGTTGGTGATAATCTGTGACTAATAACAAGTGGAAAAGAACATAACTTGATTCATTATTTTGCAACGAAGAAGGATTCCTTGATCTCGTTTCTTTTATTGCTTTCAACTTTATCTTTTAATTGCTTTGTTTATTTTCTTTTGTTTTTTTTACACCCCCCTTTCGTGACAACTTTTACAACTAGAATCTCGTGCTCCTCGTGGGATCGACCTTGACTGCCCTATATTACTAGTTAATTAGGTAGTAAAGTATTAATTAATTTGTTGTGGTTACGACACGCATCAAATTTTGGCGCCGTTGCCGGGGAGCAACGGGCGATTTTTTAGTTGTTTTTATTCTTTTTGCTTTGTTAGATTCTTTACCGTATCTAACTTAGTTTGTGAGAATCTTGTTTCAGGTGTTATTCCTTTGGTGAATGCTTAAGAAGGGCGGACCAAGTCCAATACGTCTTCGATCCGGCACTCAACTAAAGGATTTCATTCGAGCAATTAACACTCCACTTCCTCCTTCTTCATCAAGTGATTCGGACAACGAGGAAGAAACAATGGCTGATCGTACACTCAAGGACCTAGCTTCTCACAGGCTTGATACCCAACAATGGTGTATCCAAACTAAATCAACCTTCAAATCAAGCCGGGTTGATTAGAGAGTTACCAAAGTTCCATGGCATGGTGAATGAGGACCCAAACAAACATCTTATGGATTTTTACACCATAGTTATGGCTATGCTTCCATAGGAGACTAATGTGGATGGAGCAATGTTGAAAGCTTTCCGTTTTCTTTGGCGGGTAATGCTAAGGAATGGTTATATTATTTGCCTTAGGAAGTATCACAACATGGAATGGGATGAAGAAACTTTTCCTCGAGAGATATTTTCCCGCATCCAAAGCTACTCAAATTCGCAAGGAGATTTGTGGATTGAAACAACAAGTGGGAGAATCATTGTATGAATGTTGGGAGCGTTACAAGAGGTTGGTGGGAAGCTGTCCACACCATCAATTTAGTGATGCTATGATACTTCAATACTTCTATGAAGCTCTCCACTCCAAGTGATAGGTCTCTTCTTGACGCCGCGGGTGGTGGTGCATTAATGAACAAGACGGTGGCCCAAGCTACCGAATTAATTGAAAGTATGGCGGCAAACTCGCAACAATTCTACACAAGGGATGAACCAATGGTTAGGCGAGTGCATGAAGTTAGTGATTCATCATCACATCTTGATCAAAGGATGAGTAACATGGAGATTATGATGCAACGGATTGCCGCGGTAATTATTCGGATAATGAGACCGAACAAGTGAATGCTTTATATCCAAATCAAAGGCCAAGGTACGATCCGTACTCGAATACTTACAATCCCGGGTGGAAGGATCATCCTAACTTTAGCTATGCAAATAAGCAAGCGGCGGCTCCTAATCCATATGAGCAACAAGGTGGTTTCCAACAATCACGATTCCAACCTCAACAACATGGTGGTTCTCAACAATTTCAACCACAACAAGTCAAGGAGCATGATTCTTTGAATGATGACAAGCTCAATGTGTTAATACAAGGTATGCAAAGTCTTACTTCTATGGTCCAACAAAGCCAACAACACCAACAAAAGACCGATTCGGCAATCAAGGAGTTACAAATTCAAGTGGGGCAATTAGCGACCGATGTGAACTTATTGAAAGCGCAAGCGTCTACAATACTTCCTTCACAACCAATTGTTAATCCAAGAGAGAGCGTTAATGCGATTACTTTGAGGAGTGGGAAACAAGTGGAGCAACCAAATCAACAAGATAAGGTGTATGATGAGAAAGAGGAAATTGAAACCGCACCAAAGGAGAAAACATCGCCAACCAATCAACCCGAGGAGACGGTTCCTACTTTCACAACTCCACCTCCGTTCCCTAGCCGATTTGCTAAATCAAAGAGAGACTTGGAATACATGGATATTTGGGAAATCTTTAAGAAAGTACAAGTCAATATTCCACTCATAGAAGCTCTTCGTCAAATTCCTCGTTGTGCAAAGTTCTTAAAGGAGATGTGCATGAAGAAGAAAAGGTTGAAAGGGAATGAAGTCATGAGTGTGGGGGAGAATGCTTCGGCGTTTATTCTCAAGAAACTCCCACCAAAATTAAAGGACCCCGGTAGTTTCAATATACCTTGCACAATTGGTAAAACAAGGTTTACTCGAGCTTTGCTAGATTTGGGAGCGTCGGTTAATGTTATGCCTTCCTCTATTTATGATTCTTTGAATCTCGGTCCTCTTAAGGAGACCGGGGTAGTTCTTGAACTTGCTAACCGATCTAATGTTTACCCGAAAGGGATTGTTGAGAATGTTTTGGTGCAGGTTAATAAGCTTGTTTTTCCGCCGATTTCTATGTCTTAGACATGAATGATGAGAATTCTTCCAAGTCTACACCTTTGTTATTGGGTAGACCATTCTTGAGCACCGATAGGAACAAAGATTGATGTCCAAAATGGCACCTTGACCATGGAGTTTGATGGTACACTCATCCACTTCAATATCTTTGAAACAACGCGATACCCTAGTGATGTGAAATCATGTTTTCCCGTGAAAGAGATTGATCCGGGCTAATGTGCCGCAAGAGCTAAGTCGGGCCGTCGACTTTAAAACAAGCGCTTAATGGGAGGCAACCCATCGGTTTTGTATTTCTTATCTTTTTGCTTTTTGTTATTTCTTTTTTCTTGCTTCTTATCATGTTACAATTTCCCACCTTGACTTTACTAGGAGGATTCAATTACATTGAGGACAATGTAAGGTTTAAGTGTGGGGGAGTGGTTAAGCATGTTTTTAAAACAAAAAATTACCAAAAAAATGAAACAATTTGAAAAAAAAAAAAAAGTTTTACATAAAAATTCCAACTTTTAAAGATTTTAGAGTCACTAGCATACTTCTAGGTATGTTTACATAGAGTTTTTGACCGACATAATTGAACTTGGAAGTGTTAGAGAACTACATTCGGATTTCTTGTTTGTTAGAGTGTTAAATAATGGATTTAATCATGCGGTGATGCGAATTTGGTGCAGGGAGAAGTGCGTTATTAGAGTTGCGGATCAATCATTAGTGGAGACTACCCGTATTCATATCATGAGAGGCACCGACCAGAAATTTTCCATCTACTAAAGAGCTTCTTTTGAGTGTGTGTCACCATACGTTAATTAGGGTAGAATGGTGAGCTACCCAACCTCCCACCAATAAAAGCACTACTCTTTGATCTCTTGAGTGCTAATTTTGTCAATCATGAGGGTGACGTCCATGGATGAAAGCTCCCTTCTTGTAGTTCGATTTGCAGTTAGCACCATTCTCTCTCGCGACAACAACGGATCCATAGAAACACATTCATCATCAACAAGGAGCGACATCAAAATATACAAGGAAAGTTGGAAAAGTTTAAGGTTTATAAGCAACAAAACGAGAAAAAGAGCAAATTTCAAATACAAGTAAAGCAACATACAAAAGAGCGGATTTTTACATATAAGTTGAGGACTTACAATATAATGAGGTAATTTTATATCCAAGTATGAAGACTTATTCATGAAAGCGAAGAAAAGTAAAAGGTGAGAATTTTTGAAGTTTATGATTTCAAGACGATACAAGTTGTGAAGAATCAAGCGGTAAAATACTTATCCCACGGCCATGGTTTATTTTTGTATTTTATTTCTCTTAGTTCTTAAAAAAAAAAAAAAAATAAAAAAAAAAAAAAAAAAAAAAAAAAAAAAAAACAAGAGAAATATTTGTTTTGTTTTTATAAGCCGTGGGGAAGGAAAATTTATAAGGAAGTTTCAAGCGACAAGGATTTCAAGGTAAAAAGAGTTATAAATTGTTATGGATTTATGAAATTCGAGGGTTTATCATCAATAGTTGAAACCGAAGACGAAGATCAAGACGAGGAGCGGAAGACGTTTCTATTGGATGCCGTGAGAGTGGTGTTATCATAATTGGCGATCGGATGTGAAGGTAAGTAAGTAATCTCATCCTCGATAAAAATGGTTGATTTCCTTTCTTAGAGATCGTCGGAAAAATGGTTTTCAAAATATTAAAAGATGTGGGTTTTTAAAAATATTTCGGAAGTTATCCTTCCCACCATTCAACGTGTTGCGGGAATTCTCTCTTCATTCCTACTGCACACATGTGAGAACCATAAAAAGCTGTCTTTTTGAGTGCAATTATCATAAAATCCTTTTGGTGAGGCGAAGTCGAGGCGAAATGCTTATTGATCGTTTCTCAAACACGCATTCTCTCATTATGGTGTGGTTATTTCTCACTCAACAATTAAGAACGAGAATATGTTCTTTAGTATTTCTAACTTCTTATTACTAGAATGCGAAACTCTATGTCCTCATAGCTCTTTGGATGCTTGTGATTTGAAACGCTTTGAAGTTGTGAGTTTTAGGTTGATTTTGCTCGAGGACTAGCAAAGTCTAAGTGTGGGGGAATTTGATAGGTGTAGAATACACCGTATTTACTATCTAGTAGTTTATGCTTTCTTTGCTATTTTTCGTGTAAATTATGTATTTTACGCTTGTTTTGAGTTTTATAGCTACTTTGGAGTCGCACGGAGGAAAAGAAGAAGAAATCACTCAATTTGAGCCAAAAGGGTAAAATTGTCATTTCACTAAGGAGGAAATACTATCCGGAGCCCGAGTAATGGTTAAGGGGCAGCTCTTTTGGAAGGAATACTAAACGCAGTCCAGTCCGAGTTAAGGGGCTCACAACCGGGTAGCCCTTATCCGAAATGTGGTGCTATTATTATCATTTGTAAAATGGATGTATAACCCAAACCCATAAACCCGTAACCCATACCCATACCTGGGCCCGAATCCGCCCATTTAACCCAGCTTTCATATCCTACCCTAAATCGAGAAAAAGTCCCAATCATTCATTACATTTCTCTCAATCATTTTTCCTTCACCTGAAATTAAGAGCAGAAGCTGTTGAGTGAATCCGAGAGATTGAAGTGAGAACTTCGCCTGAAATCGAGAGATGAGAAGGAGAGCAGAATCAGAGAAGCTCAGACAAAGATGGGTATGAAGCTGCTACTAAATCGAATCGAGGATAAAGCAAAGAATGGATTGAGATGCTTGTGAGACAGAGAGAAGGAATTGATGTTCTTTAGTGAAGTTTGAATAATGGGTTTGGTGGCCGTTGTTTGAAGCTCGATGGCCGAGTTAGATGAAGAACAACGAGAGGAGTTTAGAGCTGTAAAATGGAGGAATTAGAGATGGGTTCGATTAGAAACCTCGGAGAGCGAGATGGGTTCGATTGAAGATTTGAATCCGAGGTTGAAGAGTGAAGCGGTGGTCGTGACGATGGGTTGGTGGAATCGATCGATTCAATTCGACAAAGCAACGGGATGGGTTTTGTTGGTGCTTCGAGATGGAAGAATCAGCGGTGCATTTGTCATAAAGAGATCGAGACACGAGTTGATGAATCTCGGTGCGAAATTGAGCTTGAAGAAGAGATGGGTTACGAGACAAAGAAGGTGATTAAATGGTCAAGATGGTACTTTAAGTGATGAAGATTCGGGGTTCTCTGTATTTTGAATAAGAAAGGGGATCTGTGGGTTAATGGAAGATGAAAGAAATTGCAGAATGGGGTATAGATGAATGTGTAGGTTTGTCACAGGAGAAGATTGCAAAGTGAGGCCTGAATATGGCCGTAAATGTCCTGTAATTAGCCGAAACTCGGCCAAATCGTCCCTCTGGCGAGTCAACCCGGACCGATCCGAACGATCCCGATGACCGATCCCAACCGAGCCCGATGACTGATTCCGGTGAGCTGAATTAATCAAGTCGGTAGGAGTAAGCGGTGACTCGATTCGACTCGGTGAGTAAGCCCGATTAGCCGAGTCGAAGCTAACTCGAGTCCGACTTACTCCTTCTCCTTGACCTTTGACTAACGATTGGTCGACGGTTGACCCGTTTGACCGTTAGTCCTAACGGTGGGATCGGAATATTCCGTCGAATATTCTCCCGACGGAGAAATTTCCAGCGGCCGGCGGCGACGTTTCCGGCCAAATTCGGCCACAATCCCGATTTTCCGTGAGCAAAATTTAATTTTCTATGGACTTCTCTCATGGGTATGAAGACTTGGGCTTGGAATTGGATGGAGAATTGGACTCAAATTTGGAAAGAGAAGGTGGAAGAGTTGAGAAAAGCTTGATTTGGAAATTGAATTGCAAAAGGAAAAGGATTCTAATCCTTGGAAGATTTGGAGAATATTGAAGCCTATAAATAGAGAAGTTTTCTACATCTTTTTACACACATCTCTACACACACAATTCTTTTCTTTTCTTATTCTTTGTGTGAACTTTTTAACATGAGTAGTTAATTTTATTGATTGAGGATGAATTCCTAGTTCTTAATATGATTTGAGTTTTTGTTTTTAATTCTATCTTGAAGTTCTTCACATGATTATCGTTTGTTTTTACTAATAGGAGTGATCTTAAAGACATTCATGATTGATTGATAGATTGTTTAGAATGCATGCTAAATTGATTTGTTAGTTTAATCTAATGCTAGTGAAAGTTAGGAGATAAGTAATCGTTTCTTGACTCTTTACATAAGTAGCAAACACGAGACCTTGCGGGAGGGATTCCGTGGAGCAATTGTGTGTAGAAACAACGCTAGAAAGTGAACCAAGCGAACCGAGTTTAACTACTAGTACTAAACCTAAATTCATAAATCTTAATGCATTCGGGAATTACATCTTGTAAGCGGACCTCAAGGTGGTTCTTTTGAATAGAATCGATAACTAAGCGGACTGTTACTCGGTGAAATTAGGGATTTTGGGGCTAGCTAAGCGGACCTTTATCCTACGGTTGGTGATAATCTGTGACTAATAACAAGTGGAAAAGAACATAACTTGATTCATTATTTTGCAACGAAGAAGGATTCCTTGATCTCGTTTCTTTTATTGCTTTCAACTTTATCTTTTAATTGCTTTGTTTATTTTCTTTTGTTTTTTTTACACCCCCCTTTCGTGACAACTTTTACAACTAGAATCTCGTGCTCCTCGTGGGATCGACCTTGACTGCCCTATATTACTAGTTAATTAGGTAGTAAAGTATTAATTAATTTGTTGTGGTTACGACACGCATCATATACCTGAATACATCTCACTCAGTCGGGATTTTGTTGAGAGTGAGGTTTCAACCTTGTGATTAAGTAGCACAAGTTTGAGCCTTGAGCTCATTAAATGAACATCGTTTCTGGTTAAACCTCTTCTTCCTGATCTTTGGAGGAAAACCATTATGATGTGAAAAGTTATCATAAAATCCGCTATCATCAAAGTATGACGCATAGTGTTGATTCTTACCTGAAGAAATCTTCCCTTTTTCTGGTACTTTTTCCACATCATGAACAACATAATCTCCCTTCCTAATTGAATAATATCCATGAGTTCTTTTTTCGTCGAAATGGTTTAGGAAAACTGTTATGTGTTTGAACATTTGAGAAACACATTGAACTGACTTTCCTGGTAGAGTACACATGGTGAGTACTAAAACCAATTGGTTTAGACATACGAATGTCAGTTACACCTTTGAGAATTAAATCTAAGGTGTGTGGAAGACGAATAATAGAATTGTCATTCAACCTAGAATTCTTCTTTTGTTTACTTGGTCCTTTTGAATCAGAAAAGAGACACACTTTCTGATCACCTGAGTGATTAGATAAAACAGTCTTAATGCCATTGTTGGGAGAATTCTTCCTTCTGTGTGATGTGGGTTTTCCTTGATTAGGAGAAGATACATGCACATCTTTTTCAACAGAAGGGTCTTCCGGTTTTGCTTCTGAACCTAATTCTCTTATAGTTAAACCGGAAGCAGTTGGTATGGCGGAATCTTTTGAACACTCTTGAATTGAGAGTTTACTTAAGAGATGTTCAATTTTCAAGGCATCCTTTTTGAGATTTACTTCTTGAAGGATCTTTAAACAAGAGTCGCGCTTACTTATCATACCAACAAGAATATTGACTTTGTGTTTCAACCGGTTGACATTATCATCCTGGATTCCAACAAGTCTTAGAATCTCGCTACTCTCTTTGGTTGCATTCCTTTCAACTTCAGAGATAGACTCTTTGGTAAGGTAGTCATGGAAACACTTGTCAATGTTTGTATGTTTCCTTTGAACACAAGGTTCTTCTATATTCAAGATTGACAAATCTTTCTCTTTAATAGACTTTAAGGAAACAGAACTTTTATTTCTGGCGATGCGTTTATCAGAGACTATATCGTCCATCCTGAGATCGCTACAAACACATACTTATGAGGTCTTTAATGTGTTTGCCTGCTCTGATACCAATTGAATGTGCGGGGGTCTAACAACCACACCTAACAATTCGTTTGGAAATCTGAGAGAACTTAATCCAATATAATTTCTAGAGAATCAACTAGACAGTCAGACTCAATCTAGATTAAAGTATATCAAAGAGTTTAATATCTCTAACTCTTAATTAAATCCGCAATCAGCAAATAGAAATCTGCGAGCCCGATTGAATATAAGAGGAGTTACTTGAACGGTACCAAAGACCAATGTTCAAGTGTCAATCAATGTAAATCGACACCCAAAGGTTGGATATTCTAATTGATTGATCTTAACGCACAACCTGTGATATTTCAATTATATAACAAAATATAATGCGGAAAAGAAATAACACAGACACCAGAATTTTGTTAACGAGAAAACCGCAAATGCAGAAAAATCCCGGGACCTAGTCCAGATTGAACACCACACTATATTAAGCCGATACAGACACTAGCCTACTACCAATTAACTTCGGACTAGACTGTAGTTGAACCCTAATCAATCTCACACTGATTCAAGGTACGATTGCGTTCCTTACGTCTCGATCCCAAAGCCAGGATACTACGCACTTGATTCCCTAAGAGTTGATCCCACCCACAACTAAGAGTTGAATAAATGACCCAAAGTTTTTGTCGATTTTGATAAAGAACAACTTGATTCCCAAAGACAAACCTCACAATAAACTCACACATAAAAGTTTCTTGTGATTATAGGATTGAGATATAAATCTGTCAATTATTTCCACAAAATACCCAAGAGTTTTTGTTGGGTCTTTTGATAAATCAAGGTGAACAAGAACCAATTGATAAACCAGACTTATATTCCCAAAGAACAACCTAATATTATCAATCACCTCACAATAAACTTAATCGAATAGCGGTACCTAAACGTGTACACCAGGTTGGTTCACAAATAGTTAACCGAGGTTAGCCATATCATTACTCTCATATCAACCTTATTCATCTTAACCATAACTAGTTTAAATGACTCAAATGAAACTAGTTAAGAGTTGTTCAATTATTTAGAAAACACAATTGAAATCAAATCGGTTTGATTCACTTGACTCAATCATGAACATTATAGCCACGGTTTGCAAAGATTGCATTCCTTATGATTTAAATGTTTAAGTTCATGGACTTGGCCGATTTGACAAAGTAACCAGCTTAAGAATGCGTACTTAAGCAACCGGTTTTTGAGTTTGTAAAGTTTCCAAACTCAACAGAAATTTTTTAAGGTGACTAGTTAAGAGTTTTGCCAAAACCAAACTCAGCAAAAGTTTTCGGTTCGAGAACTTCCGCCAGTATGCGTCCATGTACGCATACTTAACCTGTCTCCTTCACCAATTCCGTATACACACATATGCATACTCTGGGCTCCTGGTTTATGGACTTATACGCTAATGTGCGAACACACTATATATGCTTATATCCAAAGATGGTTACATCATCAACTCTTTATTTCAATCAATGAAACATTCTTCTAAAATGTCAATTTTCACACACTATTAGCATCAAAGCAATTTTCAAGATATTGAAATAATCATTATTGAAACCTTCCAAGTCTTACACCAAATGATTGTATCACACAAACCATGTAAGATGTTACTCGGCAATTTTCTCATGATATAAGATGAACTTGCTCAAAGCGAAAGCTTACCAACACATATTTCGAGAAATATGTAAGCGAGATATACTCAGCTCGAAATCTCAAATGTGTATAAAGAAAACTATATCGTAACACGACTTATGTCTCAATATAAGAGATAATAGAAATAAACTTTCCAAGTGATAGATAAGTTCAAGTCTCCACATACCTTTTGTCGAAGAAGTTCCACAAGCTCCCCTTAGTAGTTCTTCGTCTTCAAGAGATGAACGTCGAGAGATTTAAGCTCAACTACACTATTTAAGTCTTAGTCCGAGACATCTACAAATAGGCTAGAAATCAAGACTTATAGTTTTGATCACTAACATTGACAAACATGCTTGAGATAGCAACGCATGCGAGTTTGACCGAGCAATGCTATAACACGTTGTACGTAGTTGTCGTTGTCATGGTGAAGCTCTTGCGGGTGTCAACAAATGAGTAGCAACGGTTCTTGGCAGTAACTGAGATCAGAAGAGACTTCGTTTTCTTGGAGACAAAACAGGTTGGATGGAGCTTGGATGGCTACGATCACGATCCTTGACAGGGACGATTGATGACTACATGCACAAATCTTGGCAGTGACGAGTGGTGGCTACGGCCATGGATCTTGGAAGGAAGGAACGGCAGCTGCGAGCACTTGGACGACCACGGCCATGAGCATTGACAGGCCTTGATCGATCACGTATGTGAGTCTACTCTACCTTTTTTATTTTTGGTGAAGCAGCTCCTCCCTGATTCCATGTGTGCGGAAACTCGCCTATTGTTGTTTGCATAAATGCTCCATCATGTTTTGTACGGTTTTGGGGACAGAGTCCCCAGAAACTATGCAACTCCTGACCGGAAGAGGATCTTTGTGCACTCTTTCAGTGCCTAATTTAAATTCTCCCGCATCCACCTTCTCTTTGGAATTTGTTGCAGTCACTGGTTGGGTGATTGACGAACCTATGGTTATGGCAATATTTGATATTTGCCATTTCTCCCTCGGTTGATGGACGTCTGAGAGGAGGTAGCTTGATAGCATCATCTTGAATCCATGCTTCTAGGAGTTCGATTACCTCAAGTTTGGAGAGACTATTATGTCTCTTGTTGCTGAACAGGAGTCTTAGTCACGGATTTTCGAGGTTGAGTTGTCTGTTGTCCGGTGCCGCACGTTTGGGTTGTTGTTCTGCAACTGGAGCTTTTCTCTTTCCTCCTACACTCACCACACTTACAGAGGGTTGAGTGTTGTATTGTTTGTTGATGAGACATCTGTTTCCTCGAGTCTCACGTATATCTTCATTCCTGGCGGGCCTGATTCCTTCCAGCAAGGCTGCTGCTATTGTAGCTAACCGCTTAGAAGCTTCATGAAGTTCAGAGAATGTCAGGAAGCGCAGGTTCTCCAGTAAAGAGCGATAGACAGGTACCTGTTGATGGTGGATTTTCATTTAAGGTTAAAATTGTAAAAACCTTAAAATCATGCGCTGACATCTTGTAAAAGATAAAGCCATTAATAAGTGTTGGATACTCCTTCACTTTACTAATTCACCTAGAATGGAGCATGTGGCAACAATCCCATTCTGTGAATTAAATACACGAAATTCATCCAGGTTGGAGCATGTAGCAACAATCCCATATACCCTGTGAATTTATGGCATTATTAATTAATGCGTAAGCAGCCTTGTTCCTGTACTCATTATCAGTGCGGCATAACGACTGAGTGTTGCTCTCAGCAGAGCAACATGAACCTCCAAGCATTATAATGAAAGCATGTACGAAATACCCGTACAGGTTACAACTCTCGATGTGTTATACTAGCCCGATTGAGAACTCTCGGTGTGTTATACTAGCCCGATTGAGCATCCGGACTGTCCGTATCAGTCTGGATATGATCTCGTTCATCCAATCTCACCAGCGTGATTGGATGGCCCATATCAATTCCATAACCCCCAAGCAGGTATGGAATATTCACTGCCGAACCAACGCGGACCCCGCATGGTCGGCCTCCCCAAAATATTGGCATAGCTTGCCAAAACGTCCAAACCAGGGCGTACGGACGGAAAACCCTAAATTAGGGTTTGCGGCATATTACATGTGTCGCAAAACAGTCTCAACCATCCATCTTCGTAGGTATAGATGGAGGGCGTAGATGTAGATTCAAAGGGCCCAAAGCATGTCAACACAATCACCGTGGGCCCGCCTACATACCTGACCAATCGGTCAGGACCAACCATGGTTGGTCATCCCAATTCTTGCGCCCGAACATAGCATGATGCACGGCCGTGAAACCCAAAAATTAGGGTTTTGAGCATCACGAGCGTCCATCTTCTCCGGCACGAATGGAGGGTCCCAGTTAGATTAAGCGGTCCGGTCATACCCAGCATGACCACCGTGGTCCCGTCTATCCCCTCACTGATCGGCCAAGGCATATCATGCCGGGCTATCCCAAAAAACGCGTCCAAACTTGCGTGGTCACAATTCCCAAATTGCAAACTGATCTCGACCACTCAACTTCACCGGACGATTTGAGTGGCTTAGATCACGTTTTCATGGGACAGTCAGGTATAGGCGTGAATACCAGCCTACCACCTACATTCCAGACCGATCGACCAAGACCGAACAAGAATTGGTTGTCTTGGAACGCGCGCCTGAAGATGGCGTGATGTGCGGCTCTTGCGGTACTAGTTTTCTGTCACAAATTGATCTCGACCACTCAACTTCACCGGACGAATTGAGTGGCCCAGATCATACTTTCGTGAGGTAATGGGGTATGGGCGCCTGCACCGTCATGCCGTCTACACGCATGTACGATCGGCCGGCCAAAATCGTCTTCCAAGCTTGGATTCAACCAAGGCGAAGAGTGATACTGCGCACCTCTTCAAAACCCGATTCCATCAACGGTCGCAGATGAGTGTCTCAAAGATCATCTCGTCCGTCCAACTTCACCGGCTTGGTTATACAACCCTGGTCAGGAGTTAATTGGTCAATGAGGCGTCATGGTGATCACCACCCATCGCTTTACCACACCATGATGCAAGCATTTGCATAAAAATACACACGATACTTCACAAGTATCAGTTTCCTGAATAACGCAGTTATTCAATTTAGCATCACATGCTACCTTTTGTGGGTCCCACGATCCACACATTCCAAACATCAATCATGTCACAAACTGGGGGATACATACTAGGGTATTGGTCTGGCGGTTTACAGCGTGCAGCGTGCAACGCGCCATCACAAGAACGTGTTAGGAAGTCATGGACGGTTAGAGATGACAGGAGAAGTGGGCAAGCCTGGTCGTGTGACACTAACACCTTACTCCACTACTCCATCACTCCACTTTCTCCACTTCCCACGAGAGACGTGAATAAGTCTCAAATGACTTGTATAAATAGGTTCTCCTCCCTATTTTCCACATAGGAGAAAAACAACACAAGTCCAGACGAGACAGAAACCAAGTGTTAATACAAAAACGTATTCAAACACCCTGAGCCTGCTTGCATCAATCGTAAGCCTGCTCACCTTTCTGTTACAAGTCATAAGCAAGCCAACACCTTCACAATCTCAACACCTTCTTCGCTTCCCTCCCTAAGATCAACCCCATATCCTTCACTTTGTGACCGAAACAAGTCTGGAACGGCCATTTCTTGGTTTAGGCCGGACTTGCACAGATTGATTTCCGAATCTACAAGCACTCACCACGCAGTGCATTTGTTTAGGGTTTAGATTCATTCCTCATCTACACACCCCAAATTACCAAATCCGGCAGGAATAGTTTTCACCCATAAACAATTGGCGACCACGATGGGAGGTTAATCTCTCGGTTGTAAAGTCAATTTCTTCAATACCATTCAATCAATTTCGAGATGGTTGGTCTTAGGACCGCCTCGACAGCCTCAAATCCCGATGGTTCCTCCAACGGAGATACCCCTCCTCCTAACGGCGTATCTGACGGCATGATCAGGAGATTTCCAACATTAAACGAACTAGCACGGGTACAGGAAATTCACACGAAGAACATGGAGCTAATCAAAGAAGCGATAAACGGCATACTCGATCCCCTCATCAAGATGACATCAGAGATGAGCGTTCCGGAGACCTTTACACCGGGGACTAGTTCCCCTAAGATCAACAGTTTTACTATGAACCAGAGGCCAGTGGATCAGGAAGCGGCATCTCTAGTGGAAAGCTTGTGTGAACTCTTGCACCTCTCGAAGAATCAACGGGCAGAGACGTTTGATGCAGTTACTAAAATAGCTATGGACGTACACCTGACTCCTTCTCTTCCAGAAGTATTAACTGCATCGGAAACATCTGTAAATAATGTTACATTCACAGAAGACAACATGATGGCAGAAGAAGGTCACAACCGGGCCCTACATGTTACCGCTCACATCAAGGGTTCAGAGTTCAGGAGGGCCCTCGTCGACACATGAGCATCTTCGAATGTGATTACTCTCAAGACTCTCAAGACAGCCAAGGTTAGCCTATGCAAGATTGTACGATGAGCCCACCACGATGACGGACTTGAAGGAAATCAGAAAGCACATACGGGTATGTCAATCGAATTTATCGGTGGGACCCGTTCGATCAAGAGCAAAGTTTGAAGTCATAGAAAAGGAGCCGGACTACCATATGATACTAGGGAGACCATGGCTTCACGACAACAAGGTCATTCCCTCAACGTATCACCAGTGCCTGAAGACCATGCTAAATGAGAAAGTTATTCGCATTCCTGCATCATTGTCTCCGTACGCACCAATATGCGGAGTGGAGCTGTTCGAGCCAAAAGGTACCTCGCAGGGAAGATCAGACAAAGTCATGTGCACCCCACTACCCACGTGGGCTTCAATCTAGGAAGAAGACCGACTTGCATCACTGAGGGCCAAGCACCACGACACACCTTCTCTGACGAGGCGTCCATCTTTATCCAGTGAAGCTTCAACCCACGTTCACACCAAAAGGGAACGCACTTTTGAGGCGAAACGTGACCAAAAGGGGAAGACAATATACCGGCGCCGATGTTAGCAATTAGCAGGAGAGACTGGCACCCAGTCTCTCCGCCCAATTGAATGCTGCAGGAACGATGAAATACAAGAGGAGGTATTGGATGCCCCGCGATAACTACAAGATGGAACTAATTCCACGACTGACGAGCTCGAGACTGTTAACATCGGGAGTGCAGAATCTCCCAGGCCGGTCTCTATCAGTTCGACTCTGTCCACAGACGAACGTACGAGTCTTCTTCAATTACTCAAGGAATACCAAGATGTGTTCGCCTGGACATACGAGGAAATACCTGGCCTAGATGAAAAATTGGTCACCCATCACCTACATGTCATACCTGGATCCAAGCCAATCAAGCAATCTCCGAGGCAATTCAGACATGAAGTAGAAGAACAAATCAAGAACGAAATTCGAAAAGATGCTAGTTGCTGGCTTCATCGGACCTATTCATCATCCGACCTGGTTAGCTAATGTGGTCCCGGTAAAGAAGAAAAATAGACAGATTCGGTGCTGCGTGGATTTCAGAGACTTGAACAAGTGCTGCCCCAAGGACGACTTTCCTCTACCTAACATCGACATGTTAGTAGACGCCACCAGCGGACACAGCATGTTCTCCTTCATAGATGGTTACAGCGGATACAATCAGATAAGGATGTATGAGCACGATGCGAGTAAGACAGCCTTCCGAACCCCTGTTGGCAATTTTTACTATACTGTTATGCCATTCGGATTGAAGAACGCCGGCGCAACGTATCAACGCGCTATGACGGCAATCTTTCATGACATGATGCATAAACAAGTAGAAGACTATGTAGATGATATCGTGGTCAAGTCAAAGGCTCGAGAAGATCACACCAACGTCTTACGGCAAGTGTTTGAGAGGTGTCGAGAATACAAGTTGAAGATGAATCCTTTGAAATGCGCTTTTGGTGTCTCTTGGGTAAATTTCTGGGATTCCAAGTGACTGCAGAAGGAATATAAGTAGACCCGTCCAAGACTCAGGTTATCCTCACAATGCCGCCTCCCCGAACCGTGAAGGAGCTCCAGAGTTTCATGGGCAAGGTGAACTACATTCGACGTTTTATACCTGGTCTAGCCCAACTTACCGCCTCATTCACCCCCTTATTGAAGAAAGGAGCCAGCTTCGTTTGGACCGCAACCCAACAAGAAGCTTTTCGAAAGATTCAACGAATACTATCATCTCCAGCCATCATGAAATCTCATGTACAAGGGAAGCTGTTGTGTCTCTACACTGCCTTCAGTGACACTGCAGTGGGGGCTCTACTCGCTCAGGAAGACGACGAGGGAATCGAACGTCCCATATACTATTTTAGCCGAATATTGAGGGACGCTGAACTCAGATACCCCCGAGCGGAAAAGGCATGTTTAGCCTTGATCAATTCCATTCAGAAGTTTAGGCATTACCTACTGTCTAATAGGGTGATACTCGTGTCTAAATCTGATCCCGCAAAGTTTTTACTTTCAAAGTCGGTCTTGACTGGAAGGACAGGCAAATGGCTTCTCCAAATGTCAGAGCTGGACATAATGTGTGCGTCACCTAAAGCTATCAAGGGTCAAGCAGTTGCAGACTTACTGGTAGCATTTCCTGTAGAAGGCACTACAGGGCTACACGAAGACCTCCCTGGAGAATTTCCAGACGTCGTCGTTTTGGAAGAAGAAGTGTGGCTCCTGTATTTTGATGGCTCCGCTACCCCTAGCAGTAATACTGGAGGAGCGGGTGTGGTATTAATCTCTCCAACCGGGGAAGTATTCTCACATTCCTTCAATTTAGACTTCGAATGCACCAACAACTCAGCAGAATATGAAGCTTTCCTCATAGGACTTTCAATAGCTAAACAAGCGGGGAGTCACGCGTGCGGAGATAAGAGGTGACTCCAAATTGCGGTAAATCAGATGAATGGAGTGTACGCATTGAACGAAGTGACACTAGCTCCATACCGATCAGAAGCACAAAAGTTACAAAACTATTTTGCCGATGCAACCATAATCCATGTTGGTCGCAGCAACAATAAACATGCCGATTGTCTGGCAACATTGGCTTCCAAACTGAAATTCGAAGGTTTGGAAGAAACCCTGACAGTGAAGAGGAGAACCATAGAATCGACATGGTTATCACAATACAAAGACACCAAGACCGACGATTGGCGAACTCCAATCATTCAAGAGCTCAACAGCTCACTCTCCCAAGGAAAGGTTAGTCTTAAAACCCTGTAGAACTTCTTCATGCTTCATGGTATGCTATGTTATCGGAACCCAGATGGTTCCCTGTCAAGATGTCTTGGAGATGACGAAGCACAACTACAGCTGAGTCATGTTCACAACGAAATTTGTGGACAATCACCGGTGGTAACGCTTTACCGACGACTTCAACGCCTAGGTTATTACTAGCCAGAGATGGAGACTCAATCCAGACTACTTCAGAAGTCCTGCTAAAATTGCCAAGCACCGCCACATCAATTGGAAGTTTTTAACGTGAACCACACTGGGGACTGGACATAGCCATACATTAGTTATCTCCGTGACGGAACGACTCCTGCCAATCAAAAGGACGCTATCAAGATAAAACAAAAGGTCAAGCGGTTCGTATTGCACGAAGGGATCCTGTATCGCAAGAGCTTCGGGGGTGATCTACTACGATGCCTGGCTGGGGAAGAAGTCCCAGTCGTGCTGAAGGAGACACACGAAGGAGAACATCAAGGGAAGAGAAAACTGTTTCTCCAGATACACGAGAAATACTATTGGCCGACCATGGAGGATGACACAGCCGCTTTTGTTCAAAGATGACACAAAAGCCAAATTCATGGGAACCTTGTTCATGCGCCTTCCACTCCTCTGCACTCGATAAGCAGTCCATGGCCATTTTACAGCTGGGGACTGGACATTATCGGGAAAATAAACCCTCCATCATCAAAGCAACACGAGTACATCATAAGCTGCGATGAGAATACTTCACCAAATGGGTAGAAGCCATTCCCCTGCGAGGAACTACAGGAGCAACGATTGCGGCTTTCATTAAAGAACATATCGTTTGTCGTTTTGGTGTACCTAAGCATATCATCACTGATAATGGCACTCCCTTCGCCAATAAACAGGTACGAGAGTTACTTGAAGAGTATGGCATTAAACAGGTCTTCTCTACCATCTACTATCCTCAAGGGAACGGGCAAGCTGAAAGTACCAACAAGATATTGATCCGGATCATCAGTCGAACAGTACACGATAATCCTAGGGAATGGCATGACCAGTTACTAATGGAGCTATGGGCATAACGGGCATCACCCAGAAGCTCCATTGGAGTTTCCCCATACTCACTTGTTTACGGAGCGTATGCAATTCTCCCAGCAGAGATCAAAATCCCATCGGCCCGGGATTGCGGCAAGAAGCGGGATCCACTGGAACGAGGCTGAAGCCTCTAACTCCAGAGTAGCGGAGTTAGACACTCTGGATTTTAGAAGAAACAAAGCAGAAGAACGCACTCAGGTGTACAGGAATAGAATTTCCAGGGCGTACAACAAAACTGTGAAATCACGTGTTTTCAAAGTGGGAGATTTGGTTTTGAAAACGGCCAAACACATCCAACAAGACATGTCCGCACCAAAGTTCTCACCGAAATGGGAAGGTCCTTACACAGTCACCAAGGCTTACAACACTGGCTACTACAAAATTATTAAGGTGGACGGGGGTAAATTGGAAGCAGTCATCAATGGAAAGTGGCTCAAGGCATATCATGCCTGACCACTATCTCCTCTGTCAACAATAAAGGCATTTATTTTCATTACATGTTTGAATCATCAATTATATTCAGAGATGCATCAATGAAAAAACCCGTTTCACCAATCAAAACCCATGTAATTTATTCTGCAAAGACGTTCAATAAACTTTGACATAAAGGGAATACAGCTAAATACGACTTAGAAGAGGCCATCTAGAAGATTATAGTTCCTTGAGAGCATCATCTCCAATCTAGCTTGATATCTTTCTGTTCTTTTCTTCAAGTCTGTATAGCCCGCTGGAACTCTACCTCCTTTGATTCTGCGGCGAAGAGAGCCTTCTCCTCTTCCAAGATAGCTTTCGCAGCGGGGAACAACATTAACGAGGATGCCCGCTCGATCGACCTTGATGATATCAAGACGCCAAACCAGCCCACGTTGAACTCCATGGATTCGCGGTAGATACCATATTCTCCCATTTTTCGAGGCTTGATTCAAGCAACGTTGCGGATAGAAATATTCTCCATCAAGCAATCATGGGAAGAAGGCAGTTTACCGCGGTGACCAGAGCAGATGAACTTTGCCGGACCACATTCATGGTTGCGATATGACCATACTTTCTCCATAACTTTGTGTACAAAGGCACAAACTCCTTCCGCACCAAGAATCCACCGACATCTCGGTAGCTGGAGGATAAACATTTCATGCGAACATCGAATGAAAGACCTGCATTGGGGTATTCATAAGATGAGATACCCAGATCAGCATCTTCGAGGTCCACAGGGGTAGGCGTGTTTGATTTTGAAGGAAGGGGACTGTTTAAGTCGTCATCATCGATAACCGTCACACATGTTCCGATAGGATATCTCTGCAAAAATGAGAGGATTATTCACCCGATCATTATAAAGAACAAGCAATTGTTGAGAAAAGGAAAAAGAGACGAACCGGTATGATCTTCTTGACTCGGAGAACACGAGCAGGGCATTCATCATGAAGCTCAGACACAGGTCGTGATTAACGGAAGATCCTGGACGGTATGAAGAAGATGATCCACTGGCGTTCGACATGATAAAGAAACGGATTTTTTGCGAGAAAGCCCTATTGAAAAATCGTAAAAATGGTTCAAAATCTCTACACCTACATATATACTGAGGAAACCCTAAAACGATTATGGCGCCCGATATATGAGGATTCAACACCGACCAAGTCAGTCTTGCTTTTTAACCCTAATCAAGAATCAGAAGAGCATCTGAATACGAGCGATTCAACCGGCAGTGTGTAAGCACCCACGCCCAGAATCCCAGTAGAAGAAGAATCCTATCCCTGACTCAAACACCTAAGGGAGGAAGCCGGCCCATCAAGGCCTGTGGTCACGCACGTATGGAGGATTGCCCACGATTGGTCAGAATCCCTCCAGGTAGACTTTCTTTACCTTGTCTTCTTATAATTTGTATATGTCACCATCTCATGCCTACCCCACAATAGTGTAACCATTATGTGCTAGGCAGGGGACTTAATGTTGATGGTGGATTTTCATTTAAGGTTAAAATTTTAAAAACCAGAAAATCATGTGTTGACATCTTGTAAAAGATAAAGCCATTAATAAGTGTTGGATACTCCTTCACTTTACTAATTCACCTAGAATGGAGCATGTGGCAACAATCCCATTCTGTGAATTAAATACACGAAATTCATCCAAGTTGGAGCATGTAACAACAATCCCATATACCCTGTGAATTTATAGCATTATTAATTAATGCGTAAGCATCCTTGTATTTCATGTACTCATTATCAGTGCGACATGACGACTGAGTGTTGGTCTCAGCAGAGCAACACGAACCTCCAAGCATTATAATGAAAGCATGTACGAAATACCCGTACAGGTTGCAACTCTCGGTGTGTTATACTAGCCCGATTGAGAACTCTCGGTGTGTTATACTAGCCCGATTGATCATCCGGACTGTCCGTATCAGTCTGGATATGATCTCGTTCATCCAACCTCACCGGCGTGATTGGATGGCCCCGATCAATTCCATAACCCCAGCGGTATGGAATATTCACTGCTTAGAACCAACGCGGACCCCGCATGGTCGGCCTCCCAAAATATTGGCATAGCTTGCCAAAATGTCCAAACCAGAGCGTATGGACGGAAAACCCTAAATTAGGGTTTGCGGCATATTACATGTGTCGCAAAACAGTCTCAACCATCCATCTTCGCAGGTATAGATGGAGGGCGTAGATGTAGATTCAAAGGGCCCAGAGCATGTCAACACAATCACCGTGGGCCCGCCTACATATCTGACCAATCGGTCAGGACTAACCATGGTTGGTCATCCCAACTCGTGCGCCCGAACATAGCATGACGCACGGCCGTGAAACCCAAAAATTAGGGTTTTGAGCATCACGAGCGTCCATCTTCTCCGGCACGAATGGAGGGTCCCAGATAATATTAAGCAGGTTCGGTCATACCAGCATGACCACCGTGGGCCCGTCTATCCCCTCACCTGATCGGCCAAGGCATATCATGCCTGGCTATCCCAAAACGCGCGTCCAAACTTGCGTGGTCACACTTCCCAAATTGCAACCGATCTCGACCACTCAACTTCACCGGACGATTTGAGTGGCTTAGATCACGTTTTCATGGGACAATCGGTATAGGCGTGAATACCAGCCTACCACCTACACTCCGGACCGATCGACCAAGACCACCAAGAATTGGTTGTCTTGGAACGCGCGCCCGAAGATGGCGTGATGTGCGGCTCTTGCGGCACTAGTTTTCTGTCACAAATTGATCTCAACCACTCAACTTCACCGGACGAATTGAGTGGCCCAGATCATACTTTCGTGAGGTAATGGGGTATGGGCGCATGCACCATCATGCCGTCTACACGCATGTACGATCGGCCTGGCCAAAATCGTCTCCCAAGCTTGGATTCGACCAAGCTGAAGAGTAATGCCTGCGCACCTCTTCAAAACCCTGATTCCATCAACGGTCGCAGATGAGTGTCTCAAAGATCATCTCGTTCGTCCAGCTTCACCGGCTTGGTTATACAACCTTGGTCAGGAGTTAATTGGTCAATGAGGCGTCATGGTGATCACCACCCGTCGCTTTACCACACCCATGATCATACTGCGTAAAAATACATACGATACTTCACAAGTATCGGTTTCTGAATAACGCAGAGTTATTCAATTTAGCATCACATGCTACCTTTTGTGGGTCCCACGATCCACACATTCCAGACATCAATCATGTCACAAAGCGGGGATACATGCTTTGGGGTATTGGTGCGGCGGTTTACGCGTGCGGCGTGCAACGCGCCATCACAAGAACATGTTAGGAAGTCATGGACGGTTAGAGATGACGGGGAGAAGTGGGCAAGCCTGGTCGTGTGACACTAACATTACTCCACTACTCCATCACTCCACTTTCTCCACTTCCCACGAGAGACGTGAATAAGGCTCAAATGACTTGTATAAATAGGTTCTCCTCCCTATTTTCCACACAGGAGAAAAACAACACAAGTCCGGGCGAGACGAAACCAAGTGTTAATACAAAAACGTATTCAAACACCCCGAGCCTGCTTGCATCAATCGTAAGCCTGCTCACCTTTCGTTACAAGTCATAAGCAAGCCAACACCTTCACAATCTCAACACCTTCTTCGCTTCCCTCCCTAAGATCAACCCCATCTCCTTCACTTTGTGACCGAAACAAGTCTGGAACGGCCATTTCTTGGTTTAGGCCGGACTTGCACAGATTGATTTCCGAATCTACAAGCACTAACCGCGCAGTGCATTTGTTTAGGGTTTAGATTCTTTCCTCATCTACACACCCCAAATTACCAAATCCGGCAGGAATAGTTTTCACCCATAAACAGTACCATGCCATTAATGTACAACTCCAACAATTGATGTTCAGTCACATTTGGATCATAGTGCTTGAATCCAATTGACTATGTTGTTTTGTGCAATGTTGTTGTACCAGGAATACGCTCTTCCAGTAAGCAACTTTGAGAACTCTTTCAGGCAAAGGACGTGATTGTATTCGTGCTCTCCCAAGGATTCCAGAAAACGAGAAATTTGTTCGTGAGCGTTACCAGTACCATCACAAAGGGAAAACTGTGGAGAGGAGTATCCTCTCAGGAGAGGAACTCTTTGCACATCAGGAGGATACAGAGGTTGGTGTTGGTGCAGGTCTACCGGGTTTTCCTTGCCTTGATTTTGGAGAAGTCGTTCTAGATCCTCACGCGTGATGAAATTGGATTGCTGATTCCTTTCTCTTGAGCGCTCAGGAGCAATGTGAACTTCCTCATGTATGAATTCATGCCATGTTAAAGTGCTTGCGCCTACTCCTTATTGGTTCCATGGGATGACACAGCTCTTGTGGTAGTCGTTCTGTTAGCATCTTGAGGAAAGTGAGTACCTCTTTCCGAGTTGTAGCCATGTATGTCTGAGCCTTAGCGAGAACTTCTTGTCTTTATATTAAATCGAGAATGGTAATAGGGGGTTGGCCTCCTCTGGCTCCTCCAGTCTCTCGTCCTGATGGGGGAGTGGCAGTAGCTCTAGTAACAACTGGGGGTGTTACGCTCGAAGAAACATTGGGGGTGGCACCGGCTCTGGCTATGGTGATTGGAGGTGTCACGCCTAAGGGAATGTTTCCTGCGCCGCTAGTGTTGGTGGTTGAGGATGTAGTGCCACGAGTCGCGTTGATCGTGATGGTAGGCGGGACACTGGTGTCACCGGCAGGAATGTGGACACCATGGGTGTTGTCAGCGCCGATAACATCGGGATTTGTCGCTGATCCAGACCTAAGATCCACCATCTTGAATTCGAGAAAATTGAAAGTGAAATTGAAATTGATCTTGCAACCGAGAGATTAATTTCCCACTGTGGTCGCCAGTTGTTTTGGGGTAAAAACTGATTCTGCTGTTTTTTGGTACATTTGGGTGTGTTGATGAGAAACGAATTCAAACCCTAAACAAATGCACTGCACGGGAGTACTTTTAGATTTGAGAGATCAATCTGTAAAACTCTGGACTAAACCAAAAAATGGTCGTTCCAGATTCAATTCGGTCACAAAGTGAAGGAGAAAGGTTGATCTTAGGGAGGGAAGCGAAGAATGTGTTTGAGATCAAAATGTTGAATTATGAAGGTGTGGCTGTTTTATGACTTGTATCAGAGTATGGTTTCTGGATACTTGTGTTTATAACACTTGTTGTGTTGAAATAGGTTGAAACCCTATTTATATAAGTCATCGAACACACCCTGATCTCATAGGAAGAGGAGGAAGTTAAGTAATGGAGAAGTGGATTTGTGCGGAAGGTGGTGATCATCGTGTTGTCGTTATGAGGGAAGACTGATCACACGTTCACCCACTACTCTCATTACTGTTAACCGTCCGTCTTTCCGGACACTTTCTCGTAAGGGGCGTGTTGCATGCCGCACGTTGTAAACCGCCAGACCAATACCCCAATGAGTATCCCCCAGTTTATGACATGTTTGATGTCTCGAGTGAATGGGTCAAGTCATGTGACTTGCCGCTAAAATCAACATATAGTATTTTTAGGTTAAATGATAAGTTATTCGTGGAATCAATATTTGTATAGCATTGCTTATAATCGATGTGTATAAAGCATCGCTTTCAAATAAGCAGCTGAAAAATAATCGATGTGCTAGAAGCATTGTTGTTTTAGAGCTCGATCGAATCAGTCACGAATTGAGCGTCTTAATAGTAGCATGACCGGCCATCTTTGGGTGATCGTTTGAGGACCCTATGGGCGAGCTATCACTTGGTCGGTCGTTCCATGTGGAGGAGGGGTGGCCGGCGATCACAATGCTACTTTGTTGGTTTTCTGAAAATAAATCTACACCATCCAAATAGGCTAGTGAAGTTGTATGGACGAGATGATTTGCGGCAGTTGTTTATTGCCATTAATGTAATTTTAGGGTTTGGAAGCCGTGCGGCCAACCCTGTTTTGGCTGATTGATTGAAAGCGCTGGGCGCTGATTTGAACAGGCCGATTGGCCATGTGCAAAGACGATCCACTGGTGTGCACGCTGACATCTCTTGGGACATCTAAAGTTATATCTAAGCCACTCAAATCGGCTGGCAAAGATGGGTGGTCATGATCGATTTGCGACAGTAACATACTGCCGCAAGCACCAATTAGGGTTTTAAAGCAGCCGCGTCCTCCCTAGTTCGATCGAATGGTTTGATGCGTCATTGTCTTGCTATGAGTAAGTCGATCGACTGGGAAGAAAGTTGGGCCGCCGACGAACACATTGGCACCTCTTTGATCATTTGAGATGCGATCTACGCCATCCAACTAGGCCGGCTAATTTGGACAGATGCGATGGATTTTGAGACCGTTTTTGCCGGTCTTAGCTCGTTTGAGCTCGTTTTGCCAACAATGCGATCACCCACATTAGGGTCGATCGTTCGAAGCGCTGCGGATGTACTAGATGGGATTCACTCGGCCGGGATGCTTATGGGCCCGCCGGTGGTTGTCGTGATGATTGCCTAATTCTTCCAGGAGTAGGCTAGGCTTGTTGAATTACGTGGCCAAATTGTGTGGCCGTGATCGTTTCTTATGACCGATATGGACAGTCTAGATTTCCCTTAAGGATTTTAAACACGTTCGATCGCGCTAACTTTTAATTAAAAGGTGCGTGAACACGCTGATCTCTTTGTCTGAGGGTGATGTAGCCTATGTGAGTGTTTTCATGTAGGTCTCAATACTGACACTTCGGGAGATTCATTCTACTCCTCTGCGAGTGAACACTAATCGTCATGTCATGACAATATTGAGAGTTCGGCTGGGAACATTGCATAGGAAAATACTAGGCAGGCAGCTAGGAGCTTAAATACTCATTAGGCTCTATACTAGTGAACAATTCATCTAGGAGCTTGAGTTTCGATATAATATGAAGAGAGGCATATGCACTCATAAGATTTTGATATATTCTCCAAATTCCCCGCGGAATATAGATATATCAAGGTCTACTACTTCGATCTTAGGGTCGTAGACAAACTTTTGATTTTCGCCCTAAGCTAAAAGCCACCATCAACAAACCTGATGAGAAAAATAAAGTTAATTCTGATCTTTATTTTGGTCTTATCGAAATAAGCAATTGTATATGTACAATCGGTTTAGCAAGGGAACTAAATTTCTTAGTCAATTTGTTAAAATATTAGGGAAAATTGATTCGGGCAATTGTTTCCTTGATAACATATTAAAACTAAATTACTTGTAGTTTCGGTTTTGATATTGGTTATCAAAAGTAGTTTGTGAAACCTTCGTGCTTAACTCTTATATGTTGTACAAGTCTTTTATATTTGTAAGATCCTTTCGGTTTGACCTTTATTTGCTCGAACCTTTGTCATTTTGTGACAAAAAGGGGGACAAATATATGGAGTAAACAAGTGATTTGTAATCACTAAGGAAAAGATTGTTGTGCTTAAACATTATATCTAACGAAATAGTAAAGCATTGACTAAGGGATAGCAACATATTATATTGTTGTTGTAGTTATTTGGACTACAAAAGGGGAATAACAAATATGTTTGGATTGAAAATCTACCTATCTTACCTTTAGGGGGAGTATTAGCTTTGTTATTCAAATATCAACAACGACATTTATTAATTGAATATATGCAGGTTTTTGTGTTTTTGAAACTTGGAATCAAGTGTATGTTTAATGAATTTTTGTAATTTTTTTATCCATATGTATTAAGAGTTTTATCATTAAAATTGACAAAGGGGGAGATTGTTAGATCATAGCTCGGTTGAACCCACCAAGCGTTGGTATGTCAAGTTTGGTTGTCATATTTTAGTGAATAAAAACTCATCTAAGAGTCGCTTGATTATGTACTAGATACAACTTCGTATAGGTTAGACTAGAAAGTCTAGGATTATGAGACATACAAGTATTACTCGAAGACCTGAAGAATGTGAAGAAGTAACGAGCTACAACGACGAAATCATCCTTCCTCTTGAGGTTAGTAATATTGACTTGAACTGTTTCATTCCTAACGTATCTTTCAAGTCGTGTTATATTGAAAACATAATTGCGAAGCTGTGAATGATTATACTCTAGTAGTGAGACATGATCACATGATCATAGTGTTAAGGAATTAAAATACGAAGTATAACGCTTATCTTTTGAACTTCGTATATATGTCATCGACATTATCGTATGAATGCTATTGTGATTATGTGTATGGGTAAAGGTGAAGATTTCATCCTAGGAAACAATGTTTACATTTGTGTAAAGGAAGTACATTCATGAACTTGTTTTATGAATCAAAAGGGAAATCACTAGGCTTATTGGTATTGTTATTCATTGCATATCTTTGGATTAACAATATGTGTGAGTTAGTAGAACATCATAACTTGTTATGTATCTTAGTATAAATAATCACAGTGCCTGACTTATGATTTGCTATGACTGATTTTTATTAATAGTGTAACCGATCCTAAGTAATCACCTGAGATGGTATGATCGATATTTGTAATTGGTGTGACCGATCACAAAAGAATTGTGTAATCGATCCTTGTAATTGATGTAACCGGTCCTAGTAATTGGTGTAAACGATCCCGGTAGTTGGTGTAACCGATCCTAGTGACTTGTGTAACCGATCACAAGCAATACCATGAGTATATGGTAACCGGTCCTGGTAATTTACGTAACCGATCCTGGTAACTGACGTAACCGGTCTTGGTGACTTGTGTGTTCGATCACAATTAATCCATATTGAGGTAGAACCGATCCTTGTGATTGGTAGAACCGATTGAACCCATGATTGTGATTTGATAATTGATCAATCACATAGTTGTCTTGGAATACAGATGAACCAATTCTAAACTGGTTTGGAAGTGTGGTATAATCGATTCCAAGATTGTAAATATGAAAGAGTATTTACAAAGAAAAGATGTCAACATACTTTGAACACGAACAATAACTCTTATCCTTTATTGTTCAAAGTTATTCCTTAATTACTCAAGGAGATCCCGATCCGAAATAAATTAAGAATCTTTTAATTAAGGTTGTTAGTTTTATATGCTTTAATTACCAGCAATTAAATGCATATCTCTGGAGAATAAAAATTGGTAATTTGCATTTACTAATTGGAGATTTTCTTGTGAGATTTCGGAAATATTGGACAAAGCATTTCCAAGAATTATGAAAACCAATTTGCGCATATATTGCATATCTTGAGAATATTCGGTTTTGGAAATTCCTTGGTGTCCAAACATCCTTGGTCTATAAATACCGAAGTTTGCATTTCGAGCAAACTATCCTAAGAGCCAGGCAAACTTCATCTTCTTGTTGTTTCTGGTGGAGTCGTCTATCCGGAGAGGAAAGTATCCTAATTAGGCGAAATCTCTTACGATAGCTCGTTTAAAGACTACGTGGGATCAAGAAGCTCTACGAGTACCGTTGGTGCGAAACTAGATAATTGTAGTTTATTTTAGTTTTCGATTGATTTGATTGACTAACGGTTGCTGAACTTTGATTGCACCTAGTTTGTTTATTCTTGAGAATCTTCTCTTCTGATATAAGATTCACTCAAACAAGATGGAAGTGTCGACGGGATCTTTGGAACTGTTTGTAGATCTAAAGACATCTTGTGATAATCCATTGTTAACAGAGACTCCGTTCTGTGTGTGATTGATCACAAGAGATTCAAGTGGTGTTGTGCAGGTGTTTATTGAAGATTAAAGAAGATTTGAAGACAGAGAAGATTTCTGATTTGGTTTCTATATCTTTGGGTGTGCACAAACCTTGATCGGTTGGGATCCAACTAGAATCGGATTTATTCGATTGATTAGTTGTGTAAGATCGGCATCACCTTATAGCTTCTTGTTTGAATTTATATTGATTGATTGCAAATCTAAAACACTGCTACTTCGGTAGTAGTTGTTGGATAGATTGATCTAAGCAGGCAAAGGAGTTTATTGGTTAAACGAAAGAGCCTTTGCATATGACTTGAGATATCTTCATCTGAAATAATCAAGAGAGTTGTTACCAAACAGATTTGTTGTTCCTTTACTGTTTGGAATACGATCCAAAGGAATTGTTCCAGTGCGCGCACTTATTGAATGTTGGAAGCGCAGGGATACTGAAGAAACTAAGTGAAATATATATAGGTTTAGTTGCTTGGTCTCAACTATACGAAGTTGGTGTAGATTTTGTATAACGGCTTAATTCTGAGAGTATTCAATTCTGGACTAGGTCCCATGGTTTTTCTGCATCTGCGGTTTCCTCGTTAAAAAAATATTGCTGTGCCATTTACTTTATCTTTCCGCATTAAAATTGTTATATTATAATTAAAGTAAATTGCACTTGTACGTTAACAGGGCACTGGATATTGATCATATTGGTTCGGTTATTACCGTACCTTTTATCAAGTGATCACTTTGTTTTTGTATTGTCTCGATTCCATATCCATATACAGCGATCACACAAAGTGTATTGGATTTCTCCACTTGACTTTGATATTTAATTCACGTGTTTGGCCATCGGACTAACCCTATATCAAGTGGACACTGTGATGAAATATTCCTTGAGTGATTGTTGCTCCAAGAGGTTTATACACAGTGGGTCTTATATAGGTTGTGATCAAAATAAAAGATTGTGGTGTATTTGGGTACCCTCTTCTTTTCAATTGGTATCAGAGCAGGCAAACACGAAAAGATCTAACAATCTGTGTTTGGTGCGATCCAACCTATAAGACTGGAGTCTAAAATGGTTTTTATAGAACCTAATAATGATTCAGTTAACGTAAAGTTTTGAATTAACACTTGATGAAGGCATCCACGATTCAATATCTGAAGACCATCATGAAATCATCTCAAGAGAATCTATTGCACAAGTTAATCCTGCTAATGATGTAGAAACTGACGACGACTGGAAATTTTATCTACAAGAAAGGTTGGACGAAATTTCAGATGATGATGACTCATATTTTGAGCGTGATGTAAAAGAGGATGTCTCAGAATACTCTAATCTACTGAATCCTTTGAAAAATAAAAAACTGAGAACTTCAGATTTTCTTGGTTTTATGACTCCTTTTTGTCGTGAGAACAAGAAACTGAAGAAGGTTTTCCAAGGATATTATATTGGTTATCGCCTCAGTGACTCTCTTCTTAAAGATCGTAGAGACAAGCTAAATTAAGAAATTAGAATGTGAAAATCTTCGAAGAGATCTCTTTTTGACGGAAAAGAAACTTATTGAATCTGAAGCAAGGGTTAATTCTCAACAAAAGAGTTTTGTAGAGAAAGAAGGTGAATATATCTCACGAGAAAAACGCCTTGAGGCTGATCTAACTGGCGCTCTTGATAAAATCAAGACGTTGGAAGAAGAAAATTTGTACTTGAAAAAGTCCAATGATAGCACAAACAATTTATCCTCATTGTTAGAAGAAGGGAGATATCATGGTGATACACGTGGATTGGGATATAAGGAATCAAGTACTTTCAACGATAACAATGAGATAAAATTTGTTAAATCTACAAATTCTTCTCAACCAGAGGCTTCCACTGATGTCAAAAATGATACTATTTCTTGTAAAGAAGTAAAGCCAGTCAAGCCTAAGAATTGTGTTCAACCAGCAAAAATTAAAGAGAACACTTCTGTTAATGTCAAGAAAGCAACAACATTGAACAAAGATAATAATAATAATAATAATAATAATAAGAAGAAGAAGAAGAAGAAGAAGAAGAAGAAGAAGAAGAAAACTCGTCGAGCTCAATGAAAGTGGATCCACAAAAAGGTAACATTAAAACTCATACTCCTTATGTTACTAAGCATTGTTATTATTGTGGTAATAAAGGGAACTTGCAATGGGGATGCAAAGTTCGTAAGATTCAAGATGCACTTTCTTTTGTATCAAACGAATTGGCTAAGTGTGCTCCCCGAAAGAACTCAGATCGTTATTGTCCTAAGTTTAGGCAAAAGAATTATTATAATGATAGTTCAAATTTTTCTTATCGCTCGACAAGGCCATCTCATAAAAGACCCGAATATAGAAAGAGAGATGACTTTTTAAATGCTAACACAAGATCTGATGTTCCAAATTGGATAAAAGTTGTTTCGCAAAGTATTCAAAAGGACAATCGTCATAATGGTACGAAGGAGAAAGCTGCTCCTGCGAAACCCAACTCTAAATGGGTCCCGAAGTCCTACATAGCCAAGAAGGGACCAAAAGTTAGTCACAAGAATGACTCTCAGCTGTTAATTGTTGGTGGCAATAATTACAAGAGTTTTCTTGAAAGACCAAAGAGAGACATCATGTCTGAAATCTCTTTTACTAGTGAACGTTGTGATACTGACACTCTTCATCACAAGTCAAATAAGAAAAACAAGAGATGGAACAAGAGAAAACAAACCAAGCAAGAGGTCAAGAATGATGATTCTGTCTTAGTCACTCGTGACGAACAAGACAAGGCTCAACCTAACACAACTAGTTGTGTTAGAATGTGCATGCTCACCTTGGTGTTCAATCTTTTGAAAGGTGAGAAAGCACATGAAAAAACTGAGCACATGATCTCTCGGTTATTATATGACTAATTAACATCTTTTTGGAGTTTATGATGTTGATATCTACTGATCATATATGTGTAGCTCTTGTTTTTACAGTTAAAATGATCCAAAAATCACTGAATTCGGACAGTGTATGCAAAAGTTATAACTAAAACTGTTTCGTATGTGATCCATGTGATTGGTGTGATCGGTCCCTGTGATTGGTGTGAGCGGTCCATACGAAGGAGTGTAAAACTGTTTTGCCCATAACTTGTTCGTCCGAACTCGGAATGACCTCATTCTTTTCGCATTGTTTTTGTAATTCAATTTCCTACAAGATTGAGGTAATTGCAATACTTGATTCTTTGTTGAATATTTATGGTGTATTGCATTTGAGTTTATGAGATGTTTGATTTCGGTTTTCTTAGCCTAAATATTCGATCCATATGATGTGAACCCTTATGGTTTGTGTGGCTTTTTGATTTAGCGAGATTAAATTCTAGCCCATGTTGGCAGGCTTTATCAAAGGATCATAAGGTGTTCCGATTGAGACTCATATGTAAAACTCATAATGTATTGAATAAATTTGTGTTCACATGAGTTGTGTTTAGCAGAAACATATATGTTTCGGGTTTTCAACTTTTGCTATTGGCACTCATTAGTTAAAACCGATTCAACCTTTCTCTGGTAAAGGTTGCTCTTGTTGTTGTTCTTTTGTTCTTGCGAGAGGATGACAACACAATGGGGGAGAGTTCTAACTTGAACTTGTGCTTAATGATATATCTTTCTGGGGAGAAGAGGATGCGGAATATCAGGTAACGAATTTGTTAGTTAATTGTTTTCCTGTTTAAGAAAAGCCTGATTTTATTGCATATATTTTGATTTTGCTTAAAAAAATTCGGTACAATTGATGTTTCTATTATGTGTGTATGGATGTGTGTGTATGTGTGATTCAATTGTTTCCGGTTAAGAAAAACTATTGTTTAATGTTTCTTTATTGTTTGGTATCAACTGTTTTTGGCTTAACAAAATTTCGGTGCAATTGCGGTGCTATAATGTCTATGTTTGTTTCAATTGCTTCCGGTTAAGATAAATAATTGTGCAACTCAAGTTATTTGGTTTGTATGTATTGTTTATGTATTAACAAAATACGGGATCATTTGTTTAGTCCAATTCGATTCCGGATACTTATCAAAGTGAAGGATTCGGTTATTCAAGTTTAATCGAATGCCTTGACAAGAAATACTAGTTAACTAACCTAGTACTTATCTTGTTTAAAGTGAAAGGTCTAAGTTATTGTATGAATAATTAGAGCCTGATGAGAAAAATAAAGTTAATTCTGATTTTTATTTTGGTCTTATCGAAATAAGCGATTGTATTTGTGCAATCGGTTTAGCAAGGGAACTAAGTTTCTTAGTCAATTTGTTAAACTACAAGGGAAAATTTCTTCGGGAAATTGTTTCCTTGATAACATATTAAAATCAAATTACTTGTAGTTTCGGTTTTGATATTGGTTATCTAAAATGATATGTGAAACCTTCGTGCTTAACTCTTATAGGTTGTACAAGTCTATTAGATTTGTAAGATCCTTTCGGTTTGACCTTTATTTGCTCGAACTTTTGTCATTTTGTGACAAAAAGGGGGGGGGGGGAAATATATGGAGTAAAAAGTGATTTGTAATCACTAAGGAAAGGACAATTGTGCTTAAACGTTATATCTAACGAAAGAGTAAAGCATTGACTAAGGGAGAGCAACATATCATATTGCTATTGTAGTTATCTTGACTACAAAAGGGGAATAACAAAGATGTTCGGATTGAAAATCTACCTATCTTACCTTTAGGGGGAGTATTAGCTTTGTTATTCAAATGTCAACAACGGCATTTATGGATTGAATATATGCAGGGTATTGTGTTGTTGAAACTTGGAATCAAGCGTATGTGTAATGAATTCTTGTAATTTGTTTATCCATATGTATTAAGAGTTTTGTCACTAAAATTGACAAAGGGGGAGATTGTTAGAGCATAGCTCGGTTGAACCCACCAAGCGTTGGTATGTCAAGTTTGGTTGTCATATTTTAGTGAATCAAAACTCATCTAAAGAGTCGCTTGATTATGTACTAGAGACAACTTCGTATAGGTTAGACTATAAAGTCTAGGATTATGAGACATACAAGTATTACTCGAAGACTTGAAGAATGTGAAGAAGTAACAAGCTACAACGACGACATCATCCTTCCTCTTGAGGTTAGTAATATTTTGACTTGAACTGTTTCATTCCTAACGTATCTTTCAAGTCGTGCTATATTGAAAACATAACTGCGGAGATGTGAATGATTATACTCTAGTAGTGAGACATGATCACATGATCATAGTGTTAAGGAATCATGATACGAAGTATAACGTTTATCTTTTGAACTTCGTATATAAGACATCGACATAATCGTATGAATGCTATTGTGATTATGTTTATGGGTAATGGTGAAGATTTCATCCTAGGAAACAATGTTTACATTTGTTTAAAGGAAGTACATTCATGAACTTGTTTTATCAATCGAAAGGGAAATCGCTAGGCTTATTGGTACTGTTATTCATTGCATATCTTTGGATTACCAATATGTGTGAGTTAGTAGAACCTATCATAACTTGTTATGTATATTGGTGAAACTAATCACAGTGCCAGTCTTATGATTTGGTATGACTTTTATTAGTGTAACCAATCTTAAGTAATCACCTAAGATGGTATGATCTATATTTGTAATTGGTGTGACCGATACTAGTAATTGGTGTGACCGATCACAAAAGAGTTGTGTAATCGATCCTTGTAATTAGCATAACCGGTCCTAGTAATTAGTGTAACCGATCCTAGTGACTTGTATAACCGATCACAAGTAATATCATGAGTATATGGTAACCTATCCTGGTAACTGATGTAACCGGTCCCAGTAACCATATTAAGGTAGAACCGATCCTTGTGTTTGGTAGAACCGTAAACCCATGATTAGTGATTTGATATTTGATCAATCACATAGTTATCTTGGAATACAGATGAACCAATTCTAAACTTGTTTGGAAGTGTGGTATAATCGATTCCAAGATTGTAAATATGAAAGAGGATTTACAAAGAAAAGATGTCGACATACTTTGAACATGATCAGTAACTCTTATCTTTTATTGTTTAAAGATATTCCTTAACAACTCAAGGAGATCCCGGACCGAAATAATTTAAGAATCTTTTAATTAAGGTTGTTAGTTTTATATGCTTTAATTACCAGCAATCAAATGCATATCTCTGGAGAATAAAAATTGGTAATGTGTATTAACTAATTGGAGATTTTCTATTGAGATTTCACAAATATTGGACAAAGCATTTCCAAGAATTATGAAAACCGATTTGGGCATTTATTGCATATCTTGAGAATATTCGGTTTTGGAAATTCCTTGGTGTCCAAACATCCTTGGTCTATAAATACCCAAGTTTGCATTTCGAGCAAAATATCCTAAGAGCCATGCAAACTTCATCTTCTTGTTGTTTCTGGTGGAGCCGTCTATCCAGAGACCAAAGTACCCTAATTAGGCGAAATCTCTTACGACCGCTCGTTTAAAGACTTCTGTGGGATCAAGAAGCTCTACGGGTACCGTTGGTGGGAAATTAGATAATTACATTTTATTTAAGTTTTCGAATGATTTGATTGAATAACGGTTGTTGAACTTTGATTGCACCTAGTTTGTTTATTCTTGAGAATGTTCTCTTCTGCTATAAGATTCACTCAAACTAGATCGAAGTGTCGACGGGATCTTTAGAACTGTTTGTATATCTAAAGACATCTTGTGATAATCCATTCTTAACAGACTCCGTTCTGTGTGTGATTGATCACTAGAGATTCAAGTGGTATTGTGCATGTGTTTATTGAATATTAAAGAAGATTTTAAGACTAAGAAGATTTCTGATTTGGTTTCTATATCTTTGGGTGTGCATAAACCTTGATCGGCTGGGATCCAACTAGAATCTGATTTATTCGATTAATTAGTTGTGTAAGATCGGCATCACCTTATAGCTTTTGAATCTATATTGATTGATTGCAAATCTAAACTTTGCTACTTCGGTAGTTGTTGGATAGATTGATCTAAGCAGGCAAAGGAGTTTATTGTTAAAACGGAAGAGCCTTTGCATATGACTTGAGATATATTCATTTGAAAGAATCAAGAGAGTTGTTACTAAACAGATTTGTTGTTCCTTTACTGTTTGGAATACGATCCAAAGGAATTGTTCCAGTGCGTGCACTTATTGAATGTCGGAAGCACATGGATAATGAAGAAACTAAGTGAACTATAGGTTTAGTTGCTTGGTATCAACTATACGAAGTTGGTGTAGATTTTGTATAGCGGCTTAATTTTGAGAGTATTCAATTCTGGACTAGGTCCCGGGGTTTTTTGCATTTGCGGTTTCCTCGTTAACAAAATCTTGTTGTGCCATTTACTTTATCTTTCCGCATTATAATTTTTTTATTATAATTAAAGTAAATTGCACTTGTACGTTAACAGGGCACTTGATATTGATCCTATTGGTTTCGGTTATTTCTATACCTTTTATCAAGTGATCACTTTGTTGTTGAATTGTCTCGATTCCATATCCATAGACGATCACACAAAGTGTATTGGATTTCTCCACTTGACTTTGATATTTACTTCACGAGTTAGGCCAGTTCGGACTAACCCTATATCAAGTGGACACTGTGTTGAAATTTTCCTTGAGTGATTGTTGCTCCAAGAGGTTTATACACAGTGGGTCTTGTATAGGTTGTGATCAAAATAAAAGATTGTGGTGTATTTGGGTACCGTCGTCTTTTCAAATGTGTAGTTCACACTAAAAATACATATGGTTTACGGATCATTATGTGAGGGGGGTGGTTTTCATATGAGATGAAGTATTGACTAAGAGGGAGTGATGCATATCACCATAGTATTGTTGTCAAAGTTGTGATGCAATTGGACTTTGATGTTGTGTAATAATACTATGACACTGTATAACAATGATTGAGAGCTACCGTTTTCTCATTATTATAGCTATGGATCTTCAACAACTATGATGTTGAGTTGAACACGTTCAGAATCACTGGAGTACTTGGAAGTGATGAATATTTCGAGTAATGTTGAGGAACCAAGGAAATCGAGCATTTGGATTAGAAGCTACAAAGTTTATTTATTTTGTAATCCATATGTATTGATAGTTTTGTCACTAAAATTGACAAAGGGGGAGATTGTTAGAGCACTACTCGGTCGAACTCGCAAGCGTTGTTATCTCAAGCTTGTTTATCAAGTTTAGTTGCCAAAACTATAAGTCTTGATTTCTAGTCTACTTATAGCTAAGTCTCGTATTAGGATAAAAAGTGTAGTTGAGCATTAGACTTCACGGCGTTCATCGATTGAAGACGAAGAACTACTAAGGGGAGCTTGTGGAACTTCATCAACCAAAGGTATGTGGAGACTTGAACTCATCTATCACTCAAAAGTCTTTCTACTCTATATCCTATTTGAGACAAAAGTCGTATAGATATACAGACTTCGATTATACAGATTTGATATTTCGAGCTGAGTTTAACTCGCTTACATATTTCTCGAAATATGTGTTGGTAAGCTTTCGCTTTAACCAAGTTCATCTTATATTCTTGACGAAAGTCAAAAGATGGTCATGTGAAAATCGCCTTGTAACAACTTACATGATTTGTGTGAGACAGTCATTTGATGTAGAATCGCGGAATGTTTCGTATTGATCATTCGATCACTTGAAAATTGCTTTGAAGCTAATAGTTTGTGTGAGACAGCTATTGTCGTCTTCTAAGAATGTTTCAATGATTGAAATGGGAGTTTAGAACACTTAACCATAATTGGATTATAAGCACAGTATGCGTACTTACATATGTGTTGATCCAAGACCTGAATGTAGTATGCGTACTGGCGAGGTTAGGTAAAGTCCGAGAGCTAGAGTATGCGTACATGTACGTGTATCTTGGCAAAAGTCGATTGAAGTCGGGTACTATAGTATGCGTACATGCAAGCGTACTGGATTCAACTGAAGCTCGGAAGTGTACGAAAGTATGCGTACACTTTTGCATACTTGAGTAGGTTATGTTCTAAAATCGTTCTGTTCATGAACTAATACATTTATATAATAAGGAATGCAATCTTTTGCAAACCGTGGCTATAATGTTCATGAATTGATTCGGGTGAATCAAAATCGATTTTGCTTCAATTGTGTCTTGTATACTTCTATGAGAATATAAAAAAATTGAACAACTCTAGAACTAGTTTCATTTGAGTCATTTGAACTAGTTATGGTTAAGATGAATAAGGTTTATATGAAAGTGGTCATATGGCTAACTTCGGTTAATTGTTGTTGAGCCAATAAAGGTGTACATGTTTAGGTACGGTTACTCATATCTAAATGAAGTCACTTTTCATTTGTGTGTAACAAGCTAAGTTCGATCTAACGGTGGAAAGATATTAGCTTGAGTCTAATCAGGTTTTCATCTAACGGTGAATATTGAATGCTTTGTTACCAAGGTAACATTGATTGCAAACCCTAATTTGAAGACTATATAAGGAGAACTCTAGCATCTGGGAAACCTAATCCCCACACCTCATGTGTGATACCAGTTGCGACTAGAGTCGATTCTCCTTTAACCTTAGGTTTTTCTAAAACCTAGTAGGTTAACGACTTGAAGACTTCATTAGGATTGTGAAGCCAGACCCAACTATTTTCTCTGTAGTTGCGTGTTCTGATCTTGCTGTTTTCTATCGTGTTGAGTATTATATTTGTAGGATCAGAATATCGCAACACCAAGATTCTCGCGAAATCCATAAACGACACACTGCGAAGACATCGCGGGATGGAAGTAAAAATGACGTAACGGATGACGACACCCAAAACACGAGAAAGATGTGAAGATGTAGCGAGATCGAGGAGTGTCGCGAGATTTGACATTTGTACATTTGCGATACTTCGCAAGTCATACCCGAAAATAAAGGACGGCTTAGCTGTCATCCACTATGTAATGTCCTATATAAAGAGCCGAATAGGCTTAATGGAGGAGAGATCTTTTTCGAAGTGTTGAGCAAGTCATTAAGAGAGAGAAAGTTTAGAGTGATTGTAATTCTTTGGTTTATCTCCTTTTCATCTTGTAACATTTCTAGAGTTTGATCAATAAAACTTATAATTGTTCATCTTAAAATGATTTGATTATATGGATTCTTGTGAGGGGTGTAGTGTGGGATTTCCTGCAACTACATAATGGCGCTAGAAACAGGGAATGATTGAAGGAAAAGATTAAAGATTGTTATCAAGGTTGTTCAAATAAAGAAAATGATAAAACAAGTGGATAAATCAGTAAAAATAGAGAAAACTAGAACCAGGAAATTTAGCAAAAGGTTAGAGTGTAATTCGATCACAAAAACAATGATCAATGAATTCCATGAGAACGTCAGAAGGAGAATACATAAACGAGACTTTGAAGGAAAGAAAATTGTAGCAGTTGAGAGGGCATCACCTTTGAGAGATTGGGAAAAACAGAAAATTACGTTCACAGCAGCAGAAATACCAAAAGAAAATTTGGGACACACATCTCCTTTGGTAATCACAATAACCACACAGAAAGAAAAGGTGAACACGGCAAAAATTATGGAAGAATGGACAATAAACATAACTTTGGTGGATACAGGGAGTTCGGTGGATATAATGTTCTACCATACATACAAAGAAATTGGGTACAAAAATGAAGAAATGTCTCCTTCAACTTATCATATTCATGGCTTTAGCAAATCTGTAACGAAACCAAAAGGAGAAATAGAGTTGCGAATTTTATTAGGAGAAATCGAAACACGAGTAATATTCTGTGTGGTGGATATGGAATCACCATACAACATGTTGTTGGGAAGACCATGGATACATGCAATTAAAGCTGTAGCGTCGACATTGCATCAATGCATTAAATTTCCTATACCAAGTGGGATCGATGAAATTAGAGGAGATGTGGATAAAGCGAGATTATGTTATCAAATTGAAGTGAAGCAATACGAAGGATGTGCAGAGAAGCGGAAAAATCGCAGGAAAATGGCGAAGGAAGCAAAGAAAGAAGAAGAATTTAGAATTTACATGATAAAAGCAGAGGAAGGAAAAGGCATACCTGGCGAAATTTCGGAAGAAGGGAATGGACCTGCGAAGGAGATAAAAGAACCGACACCTATGCGAGAACCTGAGGCCAGTTACACTGCGGCAAAACCAACAAAGGAAGTGAATGTTGGGACCAAAGAAGCACCCAAAATACTAAAAATTGGAACTAAGATGGAAGAGGATGAGGAAGAAAGAACTGTTGTCTCTTTTGCGAGAATATAAAGACATTTTCGCATGGGATATGGATGAGATACTGGGAATAGATCCGTCTGTGGCATGTCATAAATTGGAGATTGATAAAAATGTTAGACCATTCAAACAAAGAATTAGAAAGATTGCAACAACGTATCATCCCCAAATAGAAGAAGAACTGAAGAAGATGCTTGATGCAGGAATTATAAGACAAGCTAAATATCCGGAGTGGATAGCAAACATGGTAGTAGTTCCAAAGAAGAATAAAGGGATAAGAATCTGTATAGATTTCACTGATCTAAATAAAGCTTGTCCAAAAGATAGTTTTCCACTACCAGATATCCCACAATTGGTAGAATCGGCAGCAGGAAATGATAGAATATCTTCTCTAGATAGATACAAAGGATATAATCAAATCCCTGTCATTTGAAGAAGATCAAGAACACACTTGCTTTTTTCGCCCCAAGAGGATTATATTGTTATACAAAAATGCCATTTGGTTTTGCGAAATGCTGGAGCAACATACCAAAGAATGGTAGAGAAAGTGTTTGCGGTGGATACATAAGACACTAGAGGTGTATGTGGATGACATGTTAATAAAAAGTAAAGAAGCAAAAGATCATGTCCAAGATCTGAGAGAAATTTTTGAACAAATGAGACAGTTTAACATCAAAGTAAATCCAGAGAAGTGTATTTTTGGGGTTGCGTCAGGGAAATTTTTAGGCTACATTTTATCAAAAGAGGGTATACAAGTTGATCCGGCGAAGGTGCAAGCAGTTCGCGATATGCCAACTCCAGCAACAATAAAAGATGTACAGAAGTTAAATGGACTCTTAGCTTCACTAGGGAGGTTTGTTTCGCGATCATCAGATAAATGCAAACACTTTTTCAACATACTTAAAAAGGGGACAAAATTTAAATGGACGGAGGAATGCGAGAAAGCCCTGCAAGGAATAAAAGATTATCTGATGAATATATCTATTTTGCAAAAAGCAGAACCAGGAGAAGAACTATTACTATATCTTGCGACAACATCGCACGCATTAAGTGTTGTGTTGTTGCGAGTAGATGCAGGAATTGAGAAACCAATCTACTACATCAGTAAAACTTTCAATGCCGCAGAGAAAAATTATTCAAAAATTGAAAAGTTAATTTTGACGCTAGTTTATGCAGCATTCAAAATTCGCATATATTTTCAAGCACATACAATAAGGGTATTGACAAAGGTACCCATTGAATCAGTAATGAAAAATTCAAAAACATCAGCCAGAGTCGAGAGATGGAATGCACAAATAGGACACTTCAAAATCAAGTATGAAGTACTATCTTCACCCAAGTCACAAATTGTCGCAGATTTTTTAGCAGAATTTCCTTTAGAAGATGATGAAGCAGTGGAAGAAATGATGGATATAGAAGAAGAATATGGAAATCCAAAGGACCTATTGACAGACCCAGATAGATGGGAAGTGTTGGTAGATGGATCATAAAATGGAGAAGGTAACGGAATTGGAATTGTTTTGATTTCGCCAGAGGGCACTAAAATGGATTTTTCCTTCAGACTGGAATTTACATCCACCAATAATGAAACGGAATATGAAGCTGTAATACATGCTTTGAAATTCGTAATAGAAATGCAGTTGGAAAATGTGAGAATCACCAGTGACTCGCAGCTAGTCATTCGACAAATAAAAGGAGAATACACTACAAACGAACCATCTTTAAAGAAATACAAGAAACTTGTTGGAGAATTGTCAGCGAAAATCCCAAAAATAAAATGGAGACACATATCAAGAAAAGATAATAGACTCGCAGATGCTTTTGCTTTTATCTCAAGTATGATGACGGATCCAACTGCGAGATGCATAAAGATACAGACACTTTTATCACCGTTGATCAATAAGGAAGAAGAAGGAGAGGTAGACGTGATGATCATAGAAGATAGGAAGCAAACACCTGTTATTGAAGATTGGAGAGCCGAACTTCAAGCATATTTGATGAGAGGAGAAACATCAAGAAATAGGCTGGAGGCGCACAAATTAAAAAGTCGTGCTACAAATTATGAACTAAGAGATGGGATACTATACCGGAGATATTTTAATGGGCCTTCACTCAGGTGTTTGACACGAGAAGAAGGAGAAGCAGTGTTAAAGATTTTGCATAGTGGGGATGCTGGAAATCATAGCGGTGGAAGATCTTTGGCATACATAGCGAAAATACAAGGCTATTACTGGCCATATATGCATGAAGATGCGAAACGTGTATCAAGACGTTGCGAAGATTTCCAAAGGCATGGAAAGAAAATACATGCACCTGGAGCACTATTAACATCTTCAACAAATGTGTGGCCCTTTGGAAAATGGGGTTTAGATATTGTTGGACCGTTTTTACCAGGGTCTGGACAAAGAAGATATCTGATTGTCGCTACGGACTATTTCACAAAATGGGCAGAAGTAAAGGCAGTACAACACATTCGCGACAAAGATATTTTTACATTCATATTTGAGAATATCATATGTAGATTTGGAATTCCCTCACAATTGGTATCTGATAATGGGAAGCAGTTCGAAGGATAGAATATAGAATTGTTACTAAATGCATTTAAGATAAAATGTGGAAAGTCAACCCCATTATACCCTCAGGCAAATGGGCAGGCAGAAGCAACAAATAAGACAATCGCAGATATATTGAAGAAGAAATTAGAAGGGTATAATAAAGCATGGTGCGAACAGGTACATAATGCAGTATGGGCTTACAACACAACCAGGCGAGAAGCCACAAGAATGTCACCTTTCTGTTTAACATATGGGGTTGAGGCTGTGCTACCAACAGAAGTTATTATCCCAACAACAAAGAGAGAAGCTTGGGAGAAAAATCTTAGTGCGGGTATTATTTTAACTAAATTGGATGAATTAGAAGAAAAAATAGAAAGGGCTTTGCATCATATGGAAAATTACCGGCGAAGATTAGCCCGAGAATATAATAAACGTGTTAAAACACGCGAATTTCAACCAGGCGATTTGGTGCTGCGAGAAACACCGATTTATCAGCGAGAGAGTGGTGGAAAGCTTGCGAAAAAATGGGATGGACCTTATATCATCAAGGAGATAGTTGGAACAGGGGCATATAGATTAATGGACCCTGAGGGTAGAGATGTGGGACGTAGACTCGATAGACCATGGAATAGATTATACTTAAAGAGATATTACCCATAAAAAATTATGGTGAAGAAGTAGACTGCGGAATGGTACATGATTGAGGCAAAAGGAATTCAATATTTCATTTTTATTCTCGAAAAACATGCGAATGTTTCGCACAGAAAACGATGAAAAATTATCAAACATCGGCGAAATTACAAAAATGCTTACATATACTGAAGAATCAACAAAATAATCAAAAAGTGGCGAACTTACTATGGCGTACACCCTAGTTCGCGAACAAAATTTCGCAAGAGGCAAAGTACCTAAAGTGCGCATAGTAGGGGGTACCTATTACATATATATATATATCAGAATGGGACGAACCTTCATGGCGTACACCCTAGTTCGCGAATAAAATTTCGTAAGATGCAAAGTACCTAAAGTGCGTCATGTAAGGGGGGTATCTGTAGCGTGGCTCAGGGAAAAGGTTACACCTCCCCTGGAACCTGAGTCATGGAGATTGGGGGTAATAAAACCCATCCAGGAGAGGTACCTTGGATTTTCAATCTAAGCTTATGACTTAGGTTGGACGACCGAGGGTCTCTTCTAAGGAGTCGACATTTGACCAAGGCGCGAGGTACACGGTTGAGCCAAGGGTGCTGGGGCATTTGAAGTGTCTCGGCCATTCTTGGCAAGTCTCGGCTTATCTTTTCGGCCAGAAGAAAACTCCACTTAGGGTGCAGTCTCGTAACCATAAGCCCTATAGGCAAAAGGGATAAGAGGCTGCGAAAACAACTGGTTGTTGTTAAGACCAGATGGGAGGAGCTAGCCTTGTATGGCAGAAGTACGTCTTCTTGAAGGGGCAACCAGGGGGAAGATAAGGGCGGTACCCTCCATTAGGGAGCTGATAGTGTCAAAAAAGACGTAAATGTCATGAGGCTTCTTGCTCACGGGAGTATCAAGGCTTGTCATATTTATGCAAAAATCCTGAAGAGGCAAAAATACAAAAGAGTAGATAAGACGAGATCAATGGGTCATTGCATACAAGTGTAAAGACGTCCTGCGATTTCGTCGCAACGACAATGTCATGGGGCTTTATGTTCGCAAGGATATTTAGGCCTGTCATATTGTCGCAAGAAAAATATCCTGCAGAGGCAATAATACTAAAGAAATGATAAGACAAAATCAATGGGTCATTACATGAAAGTGTAAAGATGTCCTGCGATTTTGTCTCAATACTGAGAGGTGGAAAAATAAGACCTTTAACTAGGAAGGAAAAATAAGACCACACAAGAGAAATGATAAGGCAAGATCAATGGGTCATCACATGAAAATGTAAGGACGTCCTGCGATCTTGTCGCAATGAAAAAATTCGCATAAACAGTTTGAATGAAGATAACAGAGATCTTTGATCGCAAAAAAGATAATGGTAAACAAAATGGGAATCGTTAAACATCAAAGATTGTCTTCCATGCAAGAAAGAAGAATAATAAACGAGTAAATACATCTCAAAGATGATTGAAGTAATAAAGAAGTAACAAAACAAGAAGTAAAATTACAAGATAAGTTCAATTCTCAATATCGATTTTTTCGCCAGAAGGAGATACTGGGTGTTCTTCAACAATTTTATTAGCCTCACCAACTATCGCACTTTCGCCAGTTATTGTATTCTCGCCAGACCCTCCTTCAACTAAATTCTTATTGACGGCTTCATTAGGTGGAATCACCTCTTCATTTGCGGAATCTTCGCAACTTTCATAATCATAATCACTATCAGGAAGGTTAGGAATTTCATCATCACCTACTTCCAGAGGTTCGACAGATACAGGATCAAGAGATTTGGACAATAAGACATCATTCACAAGAACTTCAGCTTTGAGGTGAAATTGGCGAAGGAGTGCTTTCTGATGATTCCTACTCTCTATATCTTTAGAATAAGTGAGATAGTCGAATCTTCTTTCAGCCCGATCGCGAGAGCGAGCAAGAGAAGCAGCGAGCAGTCCATTTTCTTTGTGAATTTTGGCATAGTCAGATTTCAAAGCGGAAATAGAGGAGTGAAGGTTTTTCTCGGATTCTGCAAAAATAAAGAGTATAGAAAATAATTCAGATTTTTCTTGAATTCGCAAGGAAAATACCATAAATTCAAGAAAACAAATTGATTAAGGTAGTCAAATATCATGACTACCTTCCTTTTGCGAGATAAGATATTGGGTTAAAGCCAAACAACTATTCTCCAAATGATTTGTAATTGCAGGAAATCCTACACTACACCCCTCACAAGAATCTATACAATCAAATCATTTTAGGATGAACAATTGTAATTTTTATTGATTAAACTCTTAAAATGTTTACAGGATGAAATGGAAATCAGTTAAAGAATTACAATCACTCTAAACTTTCTCTCTCTTAATGACTTGCCCAACACTCGAAAAAAGATCTCTCCTCAATTGGTCTGTTCGGCTCTTTATATAGGGTATTACATAATGGATGACAGCTAAGTTGTCCTTTATTTTCGGGAATGACTTGCGAAATATCGCAAGTATACAAATATATAATCTCGCAACTCTCCTAGATCTCGCTAGGTCTTCATATCTTTCTCGTATTTTGGTTGTCATCATTCATTGCGTCATTTATATCACTCATCTGCGACACCTTCGCCATGCTGTCGTTTATTGATCTCGCAAGGTATTGATGTCGCGATATTCTGATCCTACATCTTGCCTCTTCTCATGTCTTCTCTGCGAAGAAGAGAATGTCATGAGAATTAGTATTTCTGAAATGCCGCAACTGTTCATCTTTATCTGTTTTTGATATGATCCCGTACTTTTACACAGAATTTATTACACGTGTTTCTTCTTCCACTCTTTTCTTGACACGTTTCTTTCAACCATTTTTTCTTGACCATTCACGTCTCCTTTCGCATTAAATGCATTTATCTTCTCGAGAACTCTTCTCTATATATAGTTTTCTCACCCTCCTCTTTTTTTTTTTTTTACTTTCTCTCTGCAATTTTTCTTCAATTCTTCTCCTCCACAATTTACGTTTCTGCTACTGTAAATCTTCCTTTTCTTCTTTCTCTTGATCTTCAACTTTCTATTCATTCCCATATTCTGAGAATGACTCCATCTGGTCGTAAATACGAAGTCCTTTTGAGTGAGACTCAAAAGAATTTACAAGAAAAGGGTTTCACTTTATCCACTATTCCCAATCAAGAATCTTCATCTATTCTCTCTGCAAAATTGTTTACTGATCATCATTGTGATGATCAGAAAATCATAATTTCGCTAGGTCAGCTCCTCACGGGTCTTCCCATTCCTCTCTACAATCCCGAATTTCCCTTGTTCTATGAAATTCTTGCTCATGAGAAGTTCTCGCGAGCTATCTATCAATTAAGTGGGGATTGCATCCGTTTAATGCTTGAATTCGCCAATCGTGGTGCTGGTAAGGGATCTCTATATCCGATAAGTCGAGAGATCCTAAATTCGCAAACTTAGAGATAGTTGCTTGAAAAGTATTCAGTAGAAAACTTTTTGAAAATTATGAAGTTATAAATATGAAGAACGATAGGTCTCGCTGGGGTGCACGGTTGAAAAGAAAAGAGAACATCCCCAGCGACAAGATACTCATGCAAGATATCGATTGGCACTCTGGCAAGAACAATGTTCCTCGCCATTCCAAAGATGACAAGTGGTGCGTCTTTCCGCTATTTTTGAGCGGACCTTACATTTCAGGCCCCCATGTACTCCCTGCGAATCTCGCAAATTCTCATCCTTGGGTATTTGATTGGCCCGGAAAAGCAAAAGAGGTATATTTCCTAACTTTCACTGACTTTGCAATCTTCATTTCCTCTTATATCTAATCTTGCGAAATTTTAGATCATCAAATTAAGAAGAAGTTACGAAAGGAATCCAAAGGCGAGTACTAAGCGGTACTCGTTCAATCACGGATGAAGTAAGAAATACTTTCTTTTGCTATTTTTAACAATATTGTTGCCCCTGTTTCTTATCTTCATTCGTGTGTGAAGATTGGTGTTGAATTTGCGGAGAAGGAGAAACTTCTGAAGCTGCGAAGGCCAAAGGAAAGGGTAAAGATCCTCTTCGCAAGGGGAAATCCACTTCTCCACTTTCTAAAAAACGGAAGATTCACTCTTCTTCTCGCTCAAATCCTCTATCCAGCGAGAGTTCTGATGAGGATGATGACGATGTTGATATTTCTTTCGCGAAGGAGGATCATACTACTGAATCCCCTATGGCGCTACTGTCTAATATCTTCTCAGATTCCATGCAAGGAATTGGAGATGATCGCCTTTCTAATACATGCGAAGCTCTCGCGAACATCTGTGATGCTTCCTTGCTAGATGGTAATGATTCTCTTCAGGGAGTTTCCAGATCAGTGACTCCTAGTTTCTTAAATGCACTTGGTGCCTTGGTACGTCTACGTCTGTATTTCTTTATTTCTTCATAATTTTGATTTTAAATCATATCTTGATAATTTCTTTATCTTTCTTTGTAGTCTGGGAGAGCTTCCTTTGTTGTTGCCTCAGATCTTAAGAAAAGGCGCAAAACTCTTGAAAAGAAATATCTTCAGCTTCGCAAGAAGAATGAAGAGTTAGAAAGTGACGCTGCGGTTCTTCGCGAAAAGACTCAACAACTAGAAGCTGAATCTTCCACACAGAAGAATAAAATATCTAGCCTTCAAAGTGCTAATCAGCAACTCTATGGTATAAGATTCTTCTTTTTCCTTGCTTTTACTCTGTCATTTATTTTTCTTTATCGACATATCATTTTCATGAGACATTTATAATCTCTCTCGATGAAGCCATTCTTCTTCACTCATTTCCCGAGCCTATGGATAGTGATGCTCTTCTTGCTCATCTCAACGAATCTTTAAACAGTTCTTCAAATAACAAAATTAGATCTCTTCCACTAAACGAACTTCAAACCAAATTCCACCTCTTAAAAATTGATCATAGATCTAGTTTAGGTTTAGCCAAACGATTTAAATGTTTATACCTTAGTTCCCACGAGAAAACTAATATTATAATGAAGAAAATTAGTAACCTTATAGATGACAAAGATCGCATTGCTAATCAAGGTGCCCAAGCGTTAGCGAAATTTAAAAAAACTCTTCTTGAAGTCCAAATTGAACGGGATGAATCTCTTCGTCAAAATGCTATACTTAAGGAGAGAGAGAATCAAACTCGTTCTCTTCTTCTCATAAATAGTGACGATGAATTCGCTTGGGCTGCGAAAGTTCTAGATAATGCCAGAAATAACTTAGGTGTTAACGTTAGCCTTCACGCTGAGCATACTGCCTTGGTTAAAGATATGATTTCTGACAGAGAAGGTTGTTAACTGTTCTTCTTTACTTTACCGCTTCTTTTTTGTGAAATTACTATTAAGTTACTAATTCATTGTCATATGTTCACAGAAGCTGAGAAGAGGTTTCAGACAAGAATTAAAGAACTTGAATCTGAGAAAGAACAACTTGCAAAGGACTTCTCTCTTCGCAATGACAAGTATTCCAAGTTGAAGAAGCAAGCGCAAACTACGTAGCGAATTTCAAGAATGATCTTTGTCCGCTTTCGCAATCAAACTATTAGGACAGATCTGCGATGACCACGGTATTCCTCTTTCTTCATATCCTTGTCTTCTTGATGAGATTCCTGAAAATATGCCTTCCTTGGACGTCTCTGATAGTGATGCTAGCGACGAAGAGGAGTCCGATGAAGAGTCTGATGAAAAAGAAGAATGAACTAAGAAATAGCTCCATTTTCTTCTTTCTCTTCTTGTAATATCTGTACATTTATCCTTTTAGTCTTCCATTTTTGTAACTTCTTACTGTAAATCTCTTGGATCTTCAAATACAAGTTCTACTTTGTTGTCTTTTTCCGCACATGTTAAAAGAACAATTCTTTCTTGCAATACAGGTTAATCAATATTATGAGTGCGTAAATCTATCATATGAAAATAAATAACAAGTTTATATCCTATTCATTCCCATATTTGCCTCTGTTATTTGTTTTCAAATGAGAGATTTAGTCGAGAACCTTTAAGTAATAATATGCCTCAGTTTCAGAATTGTTCTTTGCTAAGTCTTCGCAAGCAAATTTTTCTGGTTGTTTCCATGTATATACTCGCAAACTTATTTGTTTGCATATAATCATTTTCGCAAGCTTATTTGCTTACTCATTTTCTTGTGTGGTCTTATTTTTCCTTCCTAGTTAAAGGTCTTATTGCGCCACCCCTCGTCATTGCGACAAAATCGCAGGACATCTTTACATTTTCATGTAATGACCCATTGATCTTGCCTTATCATTTCTTTAGTATTGTTGCCTCTGCAGGATAATTTTATTGCGACAATATGATAGGCCTAAACTTTCTTGCGAAAATAAAGCCCCATGACATTGCCGTCTTGCGACGAAATCGCAGGACGTCTTTACATTTTCATATAAAGACCCATTGATCTCGTCTTATCCTCGCGTTAGTATTATTGCCTCTTCAGGATCATCGCACAAATATGACAAGCCTAAATTTTCTTGCGAAAATAAAGCCCCATGACATTTGCGTCTTAAGACACTTATCAGCTCCCTAATGGAGGGTGCCGCCCTTATCATCTCCCTGGTTGCCCCTTCAAGGAGGCGTACATCGGCCATACAAGACTAGCTCCTCCCATCCGGTCTTAACAACAACCAGTTTTTTTCGCAGCCTCTTATCCCTTATACCTATAGGGCTTATGATTACGAGACTGCACCCTAAGTGGAGTTTTCTTTGGGCCGAGTGCAGCATGTGCCAAGACTTGCCAAGAATGGCCGAGACACTTCAAATGCCCCATGCACTCTTGGCTCAACCGTGTACCTCGGCGCCTTGGTCATACACTGACTCCTTGGAAGAGACCCTCGGTCGTCCAACCAGGGTATAACCTTATATATATAGTTGGAAATCCAAGGTATCTCCCCCGGATGGGCTTTATTGACCCCAAATTTTCATAACTCAGGTTCCAGGAGCGGTGTAACCTTTTCCCTGAGCCATGTCAAGAGATACCCCCTTATATGACGCACTTTAGGTCTTACATTTGCCTCTTGCGAAATATCATTCGCGAACTAGGGTGTACGCCATAAAGGTTCGTCCCATTCGTATATATCATTGATTTTTGATTATTTCTTCTCATTATCTTTGCGAAATTATCACATAGTCTTGCTTTGTTTGCTGTTATCTTGCTGTAATTTTTTAACCAGATTTTCATATATTCTGTCTCGCGAGACTTTCGCGTACTCCTTCTTCGATCGTCATATTCTTTGTATTTTTGAAATGTCTTTGTCACTTAAAACAATTTTTTTTTTTTTTTTTTTTTTACACTTTTCACAAATCTAAAATCAATTATTCATTTCCTACACCTCTTACTTATGTTACTCTCTGCTTCTTCATTTAAATTTCCTGATATTGCCTTCCCTTTTGCGAAACCATTGCAATTTCCAACTGTCTTCAGGCATTGGTTTCGCAATGTATCTTCATCTCTCACTTCTATTGTGTCCACCATCAGTCTTTCCCTTCTTTGTTCTTCTTTGATGTTCTGCTTCTAGTTCTTCTTTTGAGCAGCTCTTTCCTCGCATGATTCCACATCAACTTCATAGCACTTTTGTCCCTCAGCCCAATCTCCTTTTATAACTCCAACACCACTGGGATGAGAAAATTTGATGCACTGGTGGTAAGTCGATGCTACACCCAAGATCTCATGTAACCAAGGTCGCCCAATTAATGCGTTATAGGGGGACTCCACATCGACTATGCAAAACAAAATTTCAGTTGATAATCCTTTCAGTGGTATTCGCATATGAGCTTCTCCTTTAGGTTTATTGGCAGTACCATTAAAACCATAAATCTTATAAGTTGAAGGTATCAAATCTTCGTCTTTCCCTCTCATAGTCTTGTAAGTATGGTAAAAAAGGATGTTTACAGAGCTTCCAGTATCAATTAAGATTCTATTGATTGCCCATGAATTTTCCGCCTCATCATCTTCATCATCAACGGGTTTTGGGTTAATCTCCAATCTTACCACTAATGGGCTGTCATGCATCTCTCCTCCCTCAGGTACCTCTTTTGTGGTCAAAGAAATAATCTGCATTTGCCATTCCTTTAGTGGCGATGTCTTCGCGATGTTCATTACTTCTCTATTATCAGCATCTCTTGCGAAAACCCTACTGAGAACACTATCATGAAAATCTTCAATTGTCCTGTACGAATGTACGATAGAGTTGCAGAACAAGTTTTTGGCTTTCGCTCCAACTTCTACTACAAATATTTCTTTCCCTTTTGTTGTGTTTACTCTATGAATTTCTGGTGGTGATGGTAATGGTTGAGCCTTCTCTTCACATTTTAAGAAATGATTTAGCTTCCCTTGGTCTATCATTCTGAGGATGATTCTTTTTATATTTATGCAATCATTCGTTAGGTGTCCATGAAAATGGTGATAGGAACAGAATTCATGACTTATGTCACCTGGAGGCGGTTCATTCCCCATGTTCCATGGTGCAGGTATGTTTTCCATCAGGATTATAGCTTCTCATATTTTCTCCACACTAGCGTTCAGTGGGGGCATCTTGATTTCCTCCCATACTACCCTATGACCTCGTTGCCCTCTATGATAATTATGCCTCTGACCTCCGTAAGTTTCTTGCGGCTGATCAACTCTTTGAATTTTGTTTTCCGCCACGGTTATAGAAGTTTCTTTCTCTTTAAAATTCTTCCTGATCACGACTTCCCATGGCTACTAACTTTTGTTGACCATCATCCGTTATCATTTCTTGTTGACCCTGCGAGGTGCTCGCCACTGTGTTTATCAATTTAGGTAACAAACTTGCATTCGCAGCTCTTGAACTTGCATTCGCAACAGGGTATGATTCCATCTCATTTTGCTTTTCCTCTAGAGCAATGTATTCCTCCTGAAGTTCTCGCAACTCAGTCATTGTGATTGTATTCTTGATTCTAAAAACCTGAATGTATAACAGATTGGTTGCGAACATAGCATTAATGAATGATAAAATGAGATATCTCTCATCCACACGACCAGCCATATCGCTACATATTATCTTCCACCTCACGGTCAGATGTTTCAAACTTTCGCCAACCCTTTGTTTTAACCCAAATACATCTTCAATACCCGGTCGCGAGGAATTATTACTTATGTACGCCCCTAAAAATATAGCTTGTAAATGGTTAAATGATGTGATTGTGTTTCTTGGTAAACCTTCAAACCATTTCAACGCTTCTCCTATCAAACTTGATGCAAAATACTTGCACAATATAGCATCATGATTTTCCCATTGTAACATACACCTCACATAAGCTTTGATGTGTTGTATTGCACAAGTTGTTCCATCAAAAATCTTTGGTTAACGCAGGTAAATTGCACTTTGGGGGTATTCCTCCTAGTTGTACTTCTTCTGTAAATGGAGTTTTCGCAGCTTCCTCGATGGCCTCATCCAATTGTCTCTTTCCTCCCCCCTTTTTACTATTCAGCATTCCTCTCATTTCTGCTAATTCTCTCAGGATTTGTTCATTTACATCAGAATTTGAATCTACTGGTCTTTTCAGTTCCGCCTCTCTTCTCCTGCGTTCATGTCTGCTTTGACTTTCTTGTTCATCATTCTCTTCTCGTCTTTCTCTGTGATCTTCTCCTTCATCTCTTTCACGAATTCGCACACCGTTATATCTATCATTTTCTCTTCTTTGCTGCCTATCGGTTCTCCTTTGTACTCTTTCATATTCTTCATTGATATTACCATTGTTGCGATTTTGTTCTCGCCTTCTTTCTCGATTATCATGATTATTCAGGCGAATTGCTTCTTCCAATTCCTGTTCTTCCATTTCTGTTCTTAATCTTTCCCTCTCGCAGGCTAGACGTGCTTGTTCAGCATAGTGTCTTTCAATTTCATCTCCAATCTCTTTTTGCTTCCTCCGTGCTTCTCTCCCATGCAATATTCTTCTTCCTTCTTCCTGATTTTCTTCATCAGCTGGATTGTTCCGCCCCTGACGCTGCCTATTTCCTTGATTTCCATCATTTCGCCCATTTTGAAGAGTCTCGGGATGTGGGATATAACGATCTTCCATCATTTCTCTTCTCTCACAATGTTCTACGCCTGGATTTTGCACTTCCTCTCGATTTTCTTCATCAGCATTTTCTATAGGTAAAGTTCTCCTTATTTCCTCTCTAACTGATCTTGAGCTTGACCTTGTAGTGCTTCTCGACCTTCTGTTTTGTAATCTCATGTTTTCCATCCTCAACTCATGATTTTGTCTTGTCAAATTTGCATGTTCCTCTGCCTCTAATCGCCTTTCTTCATGTATTGTTTGTCTCAATGCCTCTAATGATGCGATCTCTTCATTTACATGAATTATTTCTCCAATCCCTTCTCGGTCTCTCTCGTCTTGTCCATTGTTTACCAATTGTTGTTCTTGTCCCCTTTCGTCCATAGAGTCTGATCTCCAAGTATGCACGCTTACTCTATCATAATCCACGGTTCTATTCGGTACTGGTTGAATTGGTGATTGAATTTGATTTTCTTCATTATTTCTTGTGTTCATTCTTGAGGATTCCCCCATTTCATTTCTCCTTTCTCCAGCAAGTCTCCTACTCCTTCTAACAGTTGTTGGTTGTTCTGATGCATATCTTCTTCTAGCCATTTCTCAATTTCAGTAAGTTGTTGAAAATTATATGAAATTCCTTCCCTATTACTCCAAATTCTTTCAAATCACGGTGTCAATCTTCACTCTGTCCCTATTTCTAGCGCCAATATGTAGTTGCAGGAAATCCTACACTACACCCCTCACAAGAATCTATACAATCAAATCATTTTAGGATGAACAATTGTAATTTTTATTGATTAAACTCTTAAAATGTTTACAGGATGAAATGGAAATCAGTTAAAGAATTACAATCACTCTAAACTTTCTCTCTCTTAATGACTTGCCCAACACTCGAAAAAAGATCCTCCTCTCCAATAGGCCTGCTCGGCTCTTTATATAGGGTATTACATAATGGATGACAGCTAAGTTGTCCTTTATTTTCGGGAATGACTTGCGAAATATCGCAAGTATACAAATATATAATCTCGCAACTCTCCTAGATCTCGCTAGGTCTTCATATCTTTCTCGTGTTTTGGCTGTCGTCATTCATTGCGTCATTTATATCACTCATCTGCGATACCTTCGCCATGCTGTCGTTTATTGATCTCGCAAGGTATTGATGTCGCGATATTCTGATCCTACATGATTCATGGCACTGTCAAAATTATCTCCAACCAAACCTTTCAGTCGAGATCGCAAGCTCTTTTCGTTAGAAACAAGTAAGGCGTTTTCCTTCGCAAGAGAAGAGTGGGATTCTTCTAACTTGGAATATTGATCCTTGAGTTGGCTTGTTTTTACACTTAAAGTTATTCTACCTTGGATAAGTTTATCCCTCTCAACAGTAACTTCTTCGAGTTTACTTCTCAACGAACAGAGAGATCGTTCTTGTTCTTAACATATTTTTTGACAGACATCAAGTTGTTGCGAGGAAATCTCCACCTTGTTTAACAGAGCTCGCTTCTCTTGAGAAAGAGTTCCGTTTTCATCTGATAAAGTTTCCAACTCCAAATTAGCTGTAGTCAAAGAGTAAGAGAGGCGAGATAATTCGCTACTTAATGAGTCCTGCTTCTGAACTAAGTCAGCATTTTCTTTAGAAAGATTATCTATTTGATCAACATAATATGTATGAAGATTATCTAATTGGTTATATTGCTCCATCCAAACGTCTCTATCCATTCGAGTTTCTTCAACAACTGATTCCAACTGATATATCTCCATTTTTTCGCACGGTTCAAAGCTTGAAGGGCGAACAAGGGCTTGGAGATAAAAAAAAAAAAAAAAAAAAAAAAAAAAAAAATGGACGGGAGTTGTACCTTTTAATTCTTCGTTCTTCTTGCGAAGATTATCACGATCCAGTGAGACATTTTGAAGTTTTTGATTCTCAAGACGGAGAGTGTCACACTTTGCAGTCATGGCTTGGAGATTGTTCTTCAAAATTTTAACTTCTTGCTCTAAAGATGTTTTCGAAATTCTGTCAGAACCAAAGTATTTACTCAAAATCTCGCAGACGTTAGACTTGATAGGATCGACGGAGGTCTTCTTGGCGTCATTCATCATATCTGATAAAACTTTGAAAGCCATGTCCATTCCCTCCAAATTTTCCTTAGTAAGAGGGATAGACTCGGATGAAGGGGTAGTGACGACAGAAGAGGGGAGAGTTGAATCATCTTTCGTCGCAGGAATGTCATGTGAAGATGAATTAATCAGAGATGAACAAAATCAAATAAAGTAATCTCAGTAGAAGAGTTCAAATGGATCACATGTAGTATGATCTACAAACCTTGATGGCTCCATAAGAACGTGCTTGAGAGAAGATTTGACAAGATGAACAACAACAAAAAGTTGCAGACGATAAAGAATTCACAAAGAATGCAGAGATGAAGAATATGAAGTAAAAGAAAAGAAAGATATCCTTGATAGATCTCTTCTTAAATAGACAAGAAAAGGATGACCGGTTAGCATTTAATGTGCCGGTAAAAAAGGGAATATGTAACACGTGTAAGCAGTTATACTGGATTTACGGAAGCTTGTCGGCAGAAAAATAAAGGAAAGAAATGAACGGCCGCGGCATTTTGAAGATACTAGTTCTCATGACGTTCTCTTCTTCGCAGAGAAGACATGAGAAGAGGCAAGATGTAGGATCAGAATATCGCAACACCAAGATTCTCGCGAAATCCATAAACGACACACTGCGAAGACATCGCGGGATGGAAGTAAAAACGACGTAACGGATGACGACACCCAAAACACGAGAAAGATGTAGCGAGATCGAGGAGTGTCGCGAGATTTTACATTTGTACATTTGTGATACTTCGCAAGTCATACCCGAAAATAAAGGACAGCTTAGCTGTCATCCACTATGTAATGTCCTATATAAAGAGCTGAATAGGCTTAAGGGAGGAGAGATATTTTTCGAAGTATTGAGCAAGTCATTAAGAGAGATAAAGTTTAGAGTGATTGTAATTCTTTGGTTTATCTCCTTTTCATCTTGTAACATTTCTAGAGTTTGATCAATAAAACTTATAATTGTTCATATTAAAATGATTTGATTGTATGGATTCTTGTGAGGGGTGTAGTGTGGGATTTCCTGCAACTACAATATTCTCTAAGATTTGCTCGAGATGTAATCTCCGATTGGCAAGATAAAAAGTAGTCACAAACATCTTCGTCTCATCATTTGCGATTCCATAATATCTTGTTTCGCTACCATAAAATTAAGATTATTCACTACACCATTTTTCGTGAATCGTAACGGTTTTTGAGCGTTACGAATCGGGGTTGTAACGGTTTTCCGTTGTTACGAAAAGGGGTGCTACAATTTTTTTGTAACGGCCCACTAGCCGTTACGAATATTTTTTGCAACGGCCGTTAGCCGTTACTACGTGGCACTTTTGTAACATGCAGGAGCCGTTACGAAATTATTTTGTAACACGGTGTTGTAACAGCTCTTAGCCGTTACGAAATTTTTTGTAACAATAAAAAAATTACTGCCAGTCAACATTGACCTAGTCAAAATCAGTCAATAACGATCGATTTCAACCAGGTCAATATTGGACGGCAGATCATTTTCAGCTGGTAAATACACTGGAACTCCAAATAAAGTGCATACACCTTTCTTTCCATCTATCATCCACATTCAACAATATTTTCTCCAATCAAATTCATATCAAATCCAACCAATTCATGTCGCATTCAAACAAAAATACACATAAACTCTTCTAAGTACCAATTTTTTTATTAAGTATATACATAGAAACTTACTAAGTTCCTAAGTCCAGTTCATAGAAACTTCCTATGTTCACAAATTTTTCCAACTTAAGTCATTATAAAGAGATACTACATAGAAACTTACAAAACTTGCAGCTGCTAAGGGACCTAATAGGTGCTTTGTTCTCCAACCTCAGAGCAGACTAGCAGAGCATCATTCAATTAACCTGCGAACAAAGCATACCCGGATTCTTAGAAGTTATACTTATAAGTTGGAAGTAAGCAATATAGTAAGAAAATTGTGATTTCACTCATATTTTCGCACACAAATTGTGCCACAACTTAACAGGATACAGTTACAAAGTATATCCCTACTGGCGGCTACAATGTAAATGAGAATATATTCCTTATGCAGTATACCTATAGGAGATCATCACCTTCTGTAAATGCAGCGACCATTTTCTCAATGCCAGGACCAATAGAATCATCAACCTTCTCAACCTACTCAAACAACAATAGAACCCAATCAGCCAACCATTTACAATATAAAGCATACTATCGAAAACATATCAACTTGAGAAACTGTGGCATATTGATTTGAACTAGAAACATTAACTAGCAAAAACACAGACAAGTACACTAATCATCCAAAGATTTATCTTCATGTTGGTGCCAAAAGTGATCACTAAGATACTATCATGTGACACACTGCCTTGATACTACAGTCGAAAATTTCACCACTAAGTATTTTCCTAGAACTTATCATCTGGTGCCTTGTCAGTATCCCCCATATACAACAATGTCAATATATATATATATATGAAACTTGACTACACATTTAAAGCTCAACAAGATAGTGGTAAACCAATTTAAAAGTACCTCTATCTAGACAATTGAACTGAGTTTTTGTGAAGATGAGTTGCCCTGACCATTCCCACACGATATTTGATTCACCATTGAAGCTACATTTCCCATACCAAATTAGTGTCAAACCACTCCTGAAAAGGAAGTACTGTCTAACGAACAAAGTACATGGATCAAATAAGTAAACCAGTTGATGAAAAATGTTAATCATTAATAACAATAAAAATTGCAGCCTACTTTTTGGACATAGCCTTATCATCTGATGCGCAAGTCCAGTCTATTACTTTAAGCGTTGCTTCTTCAAAAGGGTCACCAACCTGCACCCACGGTTTTGTTTTTTGAGTAGCCATTTAACTTTGATAATTAATATCTATCTAACACACTACGAGTTCAACTCTTCAACCGAATGCACTATCGAGAAAAAAAATGAACGTAATAGCATATTATTACGATAAGAAAATGAAAAGCTGGGGAGCAACGTGCAAAATACCAAATAAACATACCAGCTTGTTGTCCACAAACACCAACACATGACAAGCAGCAAGAATAGCCATCGTGCGAAGAGGAACTTTAGTCATATCTGACACTAGATTCTCACTGTCGTCCAATCCAACAACGCCTTGAATATCTGACACTAGATTCGGGAATGTCTGTCCGGTATATCTGACACTAGATTCGGGAATATCTGTCCGGTATATCTGTGCGAAGAGGAACTTTAGTCATATCTGACACTAGATTCGGGAATATCTGTCTGGTATATCAATTGGTTCCTGTTCACCTTGATTTATCAAAAGACGGAACAAAACTCATAGGTATATATGTGCGAGACAGATTAATTTTCTGTGTGAGACAGATTGGTTTATCAATTCTTCGACTTTGGGTCGTAGCAAGTCTTAGTTGTGGGTGAGATCAGCTAAGGGAATCAAGTGCGCAGAATCCGGCGTGGTTATAGAGGCGTAAGGAACGCGACTGTACCTTGATCAATGTGAGATTGGTTAGGGCTCAACTACATTCCATTCTGAAGTTAACTTGGAGTAGGCTAGTGTCTGTAGCGGCTTAATACAGTGTGGTGTTCAAATCTGGACTAGGTCCCGGGGTTTTTCTGCATTTTCAGTTTCCTCGAATTTTGGTGTCTGTGTTATTTCTTTTCCGCATTATATTTGTTTATATAATTGAAATATCACAGGTCGTGCGTAAGTTCAATCAATTGTGAATCCAACCATTGGTTGTTGATTAAATTGATTGAAACTTGGATATTAGTTTTTGGTACTGTCCAAGTTATTTCTTATATTCAATCGGGCTCGCAAATTCCTATTTGTTTGATTGCAGATTGAATTGAGAAATTGAGATATAACTCTTTGATATACTTTTCTTAAGATTGAGTCTGACTGTCTAGTTGATTCTCTTGAAAGTATATTGGAGTTAGTCCATACAGATTTCTAAGAGAAATATTGGGTGTGGTTGTTAGACCCCCGCTTTTTCAATTTTATTTCATTTTCATGCACATCTAAATTTATTAGGGGATTTTGTTGCTTTTATTATTTCGTTTTCTGTAACCTTTTCATACTATTCCGTGTTTTCGGGGATTCACCGCATGTTTTTAGATTATGAATAATACGTAGTTAAAAAGTACGGCCAAATCCATTTATAATCAGTAACAGTATGACTGGTAGGCTGGGAAAGGATGCCTACAACGTATACTGCAAGTGCACAGTGTCGACTAGCAACACAGGGCAAGTACAGGTCGATCCACAGAGATTTGGAGAGTGTCTTGGTAATGCTTATGGTCTTCTAAACTGATTTCTGATGAGAAGTGACACAATAATGGTTTGTTTTGGGTGTCGATACGACTAGATGGAGTTGTGACTGTAATTCTAAGGCATAAAGTATACTGAGTGGACTGTCAACTGAGTTAGAGAGCACTAGGGTGATCGAATTCACCTCCTAATCCTATACTGAGGTAATACAATTCAAGTTATGCTCTTACACTTCCCTTGAAGGTTTCAGGTGGATAAGATGTCAACTGAAATCACTAATTCTCCCCTAGTATTGGTTGTCTTCTTACAGTACAACCAATCACAGGCTAATTTGCTCAACAATTAACTAATAATCCTAACTCAATGCAACACAGCAAGAACAAAAGCTTGAATATGAATTAACTCAACATAACATTAAGGGTTTCATCTACACCCTAGCAAAGTAAATTAGCGGTGATTAAAAGAATTTAATTAACAAAAATAAAACCCTAAAATTTTAGGAATTCGGATGAGGAACCATTCAAATTTATACCTCCCAAATCCTCTCTAACACTCAAAATCGACATTAAATGCATACCCAATCGTCTGAATTGGTTGTCTCCTCTTCCAATTCGGCTCTGCAAGACATTAATGCTCTGTTGATGAAACCCTAGCTCCATCTATCTCAAACCTAGCTTCTAGTGTAGGATCAGAATATCGCGACATCAATACTTCGCGAGATTAATAAATGACGACATTGCGAGGGATTCGCAGGGAAGTAAAATAAATGACGCAATGAATGACGACAGCCAGAACACGAGGAAGATATGAAAATATGGCGAAACTTAAGAGTGTCGCGAGATTGTATACTTGTACACTTGCGATATTTCGCAAGTCAATCCCGAAAATAAAGGACATTATAGCTGTCATCCACTGTGTACTACCCTATATAAAAGGTTGAGTCAGTCTGTTGTGGGAGAATTCTTTTTTGAATTGTTAAGCAAGTCATTAGGAGAGAGAAAGTTTTTAGAGTAATTCTATAACTCATTTCTATTTCATATTGTAAAGATTCAAGTATTCAATCAATAGGAACCATAATCATTCATCTCAAAATGTCTTAATTGTGTATATTCTTGTGAGGGGTGTAGTGTAGGATTTCCTGTAACTACATAATGGCGCTAGAAACAGGGAGTGAGTAGAGATCAACCTTGTGAATTGAAAGAATCAGGAGTAACAAGAAAGAAATTTCGTTTAATTTTCAAACAACTTACTGAAATTGAGAAATGGCTAGAAGAAGGAATGCATCGAACAGCCAACAAGCTGTTAGAAGAAGCGGGGAGATTAGGTTGGAGAAAGGAGAAATGAAGTAGGTGAACCATCAAGAATAAACGCAAGAGATAGAGAAGAAGGCCAGATTCAACCACCAATTCAACCAGCACCGAATAGAGTAATAGATTATGATAGGGTGAGTGTGCATACATGGAGATCAGATTCTATGGAAGAGAGAGAAGAAGTGCAACAATTGATAAATAATGGACAAGATGAGAGAAATCGAGAAGAGATGGGAGAAACAATTCGTGGAAATGAAGAAATCGTAGCATTAGAAGCTTTGAGGCAAACAATACATGAAGAAAGGCGGTTAGAAGCGGAAGAACGTGCAAATTTAACAAGGCAAAACCATGAGTTAAGAATGGAAAATATGAGGTTGCAGAATAGAAGGTCGAGAAGTAATACCGGGTCAAGATCAGGATCGGTTAGAGATGATATGAGGAGAACATTACCTGTAGAAAATGTTAATGAAGAAAATCTAGAAAGAGAGCCAAATCTCGGTGAAGGATGCTGCGAAAGAAGGGAAGTGGTGTGTATTCCACGTCCTGAGATTTTCTGAGAATGGCCAAAATAACGGAAATCAAGAAAATAGCGTGAGAATAGTCCAATTGGTGAAGAAAATCAGGCAGAAGGAAGAACAATACTGCATGGGAGAGAAACACGGAGAAAACAAAAGGAGATTGAAGATGACATCGAAAAGCATTATATTGAACAAGCGCGTCTAGCTTGCGAAAGGAAAAGATTAAGAGTAGAAATGGAAGAACGGGAATTGGAGGAAGCAATTCGGCAGAACAATCATGACAATCGAGAAAGAAGGCGCGAGCAAAATCGCAACAATGGAAATATCAATGAAGAATATGAAAGAATACAAAGGAGAAGCGATAGACAACCAAGAAGAGAAAATAATAGATATAATGGTGTGCGAATTCGTGAACGAGATGAAGGAGAAAGTCGCGAGAAAAAGAAGAGAAGAAAATCTTTGAACAAGAAAATCAAAGTAGACATGAACGCGAGAAGGAGAGAGGCAGAGCTAAAAAAGACCAATAAATTCGAATCTCGATGTAAATGAACAAATCTTAAGAGAGTTGGCGAGAGATGAGAGGAATGTTGAACAATAGAAGGGGAGGAGGAAGAATACAATTGGATGAGGCCATCGAAGAAAGCTGCGAAAACCCCCTTTACACTAGAGGTGCGATTAGGAGGAATACCCCAAAGTGCAATTTACCCGCATTAACCAGCATTTTTGATGGAACAACTTGCGCAATACAACACATCAAAGCGTATGTGAGATGTATGCTACAATGGGAAAATCATGACGCCATATTGTGCAAATATTTTGCATCAAGTTTAACGGAGAAGCACTGAAATGGTTTGAGGGTTTACCAAGAAACACAATCACGTCATTCAACCATTTACAAGCTATATTCTTAGGGGCATATATAAGTAACAACTCCTCGCGACCGGGAATTGAAGATGTATTTTGGTGAAACAAAGAATTGGCGAAAGTTTGAGACACTTAACTGTGAGGTGGAAGACAATGTGTAGCGAAATGGCTGGACGAGTGGATGAAAGATATCTTATTCTATCATTCATAAACGCTATGTTTGCAACCAATTTGTTATATATTCAAATTTTTAGAGTCAAGAATACAATTACAATGACTGAGTTGCGAGAACTTCAGGAGGAATATATTGCTCTAGAGGAAAGGCAAAATGAGATGGAATCATACCCAGTTGCGAATACAAATTCAAATGCTGCGAATGCAAGCTTAATACCCAAATTGATAAACACAGTAGCGAGCACTTTGCAAGGGCAACAAGAAAGGATAATAGATGATGGACAGCCAAAGATAGTAGCTATGGGAAGCCATGATCAGGAAGAATTTGAAAGAGAAAGGAACTACTACAACCGTGGCGGCAATAACAAAATTCAAAGACTTGATCATCCGCAAGAAACTTATGGAGGTCGAAGGCAGAATTATCATGGAGGGCAGCGAAGTCACAAAGTAGTATGGGAGGAAATCAAAATGCCACCATTAAATACTAGTGTGGATAAAATATGGGAAGCTATACTCTTGATGGAAAACATACCTGCACCATGGAACATGGGGAATGAGCCACCACCAAGTGATAGAAGTCACGAGTTCTGTTCTTACCACCGTTTTCATAGACACCTAACAAATGACTGCAGAAATATAAAAAGAATCATCCTCAGAATGATTGACCAAGGAAAGCTGAATCATTTTCTAAAAAGTGAAGAGAAGGTTCAACCGTTACCGCCACCGCCAGAAATGCACAGGACAAACTCAGCAAAGGGGAAAGAAATATTCGTAATAGAAGTTGGAACGAAAGTTAAAAATTTGTTTTGCAACTCCATTATACATTCATACCGAGCAATTGAAGATTTTCATGATAATGTTCTCAGTAGGGTTTTTGCGAGGGATGCTGATAATAGAGAAGTGATGAACATCGCGAAGACATCGCAGCTAAAAGAATGGCAAATGCAGATTATTTCTTTCTTTGCATAAGAGATTCTGAAGGCGAGAGAGACGCATGATAGCCCATTGGTCGTAAAATTGGAAATTAATCCAAAACCCGTATATGGCGAAGATGATGAAGCGAGAAAATTCTGGGCGATCAATAGAATCTTAATTGATACGGGGAGCTCAGTAAACATCCTTTTTTACCATACTTACAAGACTATGGGTGGGAAGGATGAAGAGTTGATACCTTCGACGTATAAAATATATGGTTTCAATGGCACAACGAATAAGCCTAAAGGAGAAGTTCATATGAGAATACCCTTGCAAGGATTATCAACTGAAATTTTGTTCGTGTAGTCGATGTGGAATCCCCTTATAATGCATTGATCGGAAGGCCATGGTTGCACGAAATTCTGGGTGTAGCGTCGACTTATCATCAGTGTATAAAGTTTCCTCATCCTAGCGGTGTTGGAGTTATAAAGGGAGACTGGATGGAAGGACAAAAATGCTATGAGATTGATGTGGAGAGTTGCGAGGAAAGAGCTGCAAAAATAAATGGCTGGAAGCAAAATATAAAAGATGAACAAAGAAGAGAAAGGTTGATGGTGGATACCATAGATACAAGAGGTGAAGATACATTGCGAAGCAAGTGCATGAAAACTGTTGAAAATTATGATGGAAAGGAATCATTAAGAGGTTTGAATGGTGCAGAAGAAGATAGCAGCATGAGCAAAAAGTGTAAGAAATGAATAATCATTATCAATGACAAAGGCACATTAAGAGTAAGAGGAAGAAACAATAATTGAAGAAGAAATACGCGAGAATCTCGCCATCAAGAATGTATGAAAATTTGATTGAAGAATTGAAAACCAAAAATGAATAAACAATGCAAGATTGTGCGATAGCTTCGCAAACAAAATAACAAGAGAAAAACAAAAATGAATGATTGAATGAATTAACAAAAATGAAAGAGTGAGTGAATGGGACGAACCTTTATGGCGTACACCCTAGTTCGCGAATGATATTTCGCAAGAGGCAAATGTAAGACCTAAAGTGCGTCATATAAGGGGTATCTCTTGACATGGCTCGGGGAAAAGGTTACACCGCCCTGGAACCCGAGTCATGAAAATTTGGGGCTCATGAAAGCCTATCCAGGGAGAGATACCTTGGATTTCCAACTATATATATAAGGTTATACCCTGGTTGGATGCCCGAGGGTCTCTTCCAAGGAGTCAGTGTATGCTCAAGGCGCCGAGGTACACGGTTGAGCCAAGAGTGCCAGGACATTTGAAGTGTCTCGGCCATTCTTGGCAAGTCTTGGCACATCCGCACTCGGCCCAAGAAAACTCCACTTAGGGTGCAGTCTCGTAACCATAAACCCTATAGGTATAAGGGATAAGAGGCTGCGAAAACAACTGGTTGTTGTTAAGACCGGATGGGAGGAGCTAGTCTTGTATGGCCGATGTACGCCTCCTTGAAGGGGCAACCAGGGAGATGATAAGGGCGGCACCCTCCATTAGGGAGCTGATAAGTGTCACAAGATGGCAATGTCATGGGGCTTTATATTCGCAAGAACATTTAGGCCTGTCATATTGTCGCAAATGAAATATCCTGCAGAGGCAAAAATACTAAAGAAATGATAAGACAAGATCAATGGGTCATTACATGAAAGTGTAAGGACGTCCTGCGATTTTGTCGCAAGACGTCAATGTCATGGGATTTTATATTCGCAAGAATATTTAGATCTGTCATATTGATGCAAAATGAGGGGTGGCAAAATAAGACCTTTAACTAGGAAGGCAAAATAAGACCACACAAAAACAATGATAAGACAAGATCAATGGGTCATTACATGAAAATGTAATGACGTCCTGCGATTTTGTCGCAATGATGAATTTCAACATAAATGATGATAAAACAATACAAGAAATTGAGTAAGCAAACAAGCTTGCGAATACAATTATATTTCTTCATTTATTTGTGAAGAATCAGCAACAGCAGTTGCGAAATTAGAAAGTATCATTACTTAAAGATTATCGACTTGATTTCTCTCATGTGAAAATAAATAACAGAGGCAAGCATGGGAATGATTAGAATAAAAACTTGTTATTTATTTTCATATGATAGATTTACAGTAAGAGATTACAAAATGGAAGGTTAGAAGGATAAATGTACAAGTATCACAAGAAGAGAAAGGAAAATGGAACAATCTAGCAACTTATTCTTCTTCATCGATTCTTTATCGATTCCTCTTCTTCGCTTACATCACTATCAGAGACATCTGAGCAAGGCATATTTTCAGGAATTTCATCGAGAAGACAAGAATATGAAGAAAAAGGAATGTTGTGGTCGTTGCAAATTTTTTCAATAGTTTGGTTGCGAAAACGAACGGCATCATTATTGAAATTCGCCACAGTAGTTTGTAGTTGCTTCATCTTAGAATATTTGTCATTGCGAAGAGAGAAATTTTTTGCAAGTTGTGCTTTCTCAGATTCAAGTTCCTTGATTCTAGTTTGAAACCTCTTCTCAGATTCTGCGAACAAATGACAATGAGTTAGCAGCTTAATAATAGTTTCATAAAAAATAAGCGGAAAAATAATGAAGAATAGTAAAACAACCTTCTCTGTCAGAAATCATATCTTTAACCAAGGCATTATGCTCAGCATGAAAACTGACGTTAACACCTAAGTTATTTCTGGCATTATCTAGAACCTTCGCAGCCCAAGCGAATTCATCATCATTATTTATGACAAAAAGTGAACGAATTTGATTTTCTCGCTCATTAAGTATGCCATTTTGGCGAAGAGATTCGTCTCGTTCAATATGGACTTCAAGAAGGGTTTTTTGGAATTTTGCTAATGCTTGTGCACCTTGATTAGCAATGCGATCCTTATCATCTATGAGGCTGCTAATTTTCTTCCTTAGAATATTATTACTCTCCTAGGAGTCAAGATATAAACGTTTAAATCGGTTGGCTAAACCTAAACTAGATCTATGTTCAATTTCTAAAAGACGAAATTTGGTTCGAAGTTCATTTAATGAGAGGGAATTAATCTTGTTTGAAGAACTACTTAAAGATTCATTAAGGTGAGCGAGAAGAACATCATCATCCATAGGTTCAGGGAATGAATGGAGAAGGATGGCTTTGTCAGAAAGATTATAAATGTCTGCGAAAATGATAAGTCAGGCAAAGAAAAATAAATGGCAAAGTAGAAATGAAGAAAAGAGGAGGGTGTTATACCATAAAGTTGCTGATTAGCACTTTGAAGAGTAGATATTTTGTCCTTTTGGGAAGAAGACTCAACTTCCAACTGTTGTATTTTTTCATCCTTCTTGCAAGATGTCGCAACTTCAATTTCTAGTTCTTTGATCTTCTCTTTAAGTTGAAGATTTTTCTTTTCAAGATTGTTGCGTCTTTTCTCGAGGTCTGAGGCAACAACAAAGGAAGCTCTCCCAGACTATAAAGAAAGGTAAAGAAATTGTTAAGATAAGGTTTATAATCGAAATTACAGAGAAATAAAGAGATATGAACATACCAAAGCACTGAGTGCATTTAAGAAGCTGGGATTCATTGTTTGGGAAACCCCGTGAAAAGAATCATTATCCACTAGCAGGGGAGCATCACAAATATTAGCGAGAGCTTCACAAGTAGCAGATAAATGATCATCTCCCAATCCTTGCATAGAATCGGAGAAAACACTAGACAATTGCGCCATAGCAGACTCGATCGAATGATTCTCCTTTACAGAAGAAGTATCAACCTCATTTTCATCTTCGTCAGAACTCTCGCTGGTTTGGGAACTAGAACGAGAAGAGGGATGGATTTTCCGTTTCTTAGAAGATGGAGCAGAAGATTTATCCTTGCGAAGAGTGATTTTATTCTTGCCTTTAACCTTCGCAGCTTCGGGAATGTAAATTTCTTCAACAACCTTCGCACACGAATGAAGATAAGAAACAGAGGCAACAATATTGTTAAAAATAACAAAAGAAAGTATTTCTTACTTCATCCGTGATTGATCGGAGTATCGCCAGAGTACTCGCCTTTGGACGTCTTCTATAACTCTTTTTCAATTTGGTAATCTGAAAATTTTACAAGCCTAGTAAATATAAGAGGAAGGAAATATCGTAAAGCAAACCTGAAATAGGAAGTATACCTCTTTTGCCTTCTCGGGCCACTTAAATTCCCAAGGATGATAGTTTGCGAGATTTGCAGGGAGTGTATGAGAACCTGCAATATAAGGTCCGTTCAAAAATAGAGGAACAACCCACCACTTCTCATCTTTGGAGTACCGAGGAAAATTATTTTTGCCCGAGTGCCAGTCAATATCTTGCATAAGAAGCTTATCCTTTGGAAATATTATCTTTTCTCTTCAATCGAGCACCCCAACGAGATTTATCATTTCTCATATTTATTACTTCATAATTTTCAAAAAGTTTTCTCTAAGTATACTTCTCGGCGACTATTTCTAAACTTGCGAATCTAGGATCTTTGACATCATCGGGATATGAAGATCCCTTACCGCCACGGTTGGCGAATTCAAGCATTAGACGGATGCAATCACCGCTTAGTTGATAAATAGCTCGCGAGAATTTCTCATGAGCAAGAATTTCATAGAATAAAGGCATCTCGGGATTGTAGAGAGGAATGGGAAGGCCTGCGAGGATTTGACCTAGCGAGATTATGATTTTCGATCATCACACCGATGATCGAAAACAACTTTTGCGAAAGTATAGATGAAGATTCTTGATCAGGAATGGTTGATAGGATGAAGCCCTTCTCTTGTAAATTCTTTTGAGCTTCATTAAAAAGGGGTTTATATATACGACCAAGTGAAGCCATTTTTAGAGTATGGGAATGATTAGAGAATTGAAGATCAAGAGAGAGAAAGAAGGGAAGATTTACAGTAGCAGAAACGCAGATTGCGGAGGAAGAAAGTTGAAGAAAAGTTGCAGAGAGAAAATAAAAGAGAAGAAGAGAAGGGTGAGAAAACTATATATAGAGAGAAGAATCCTCGAGAAAACAAATGCATTTAATGCGAGATGGGACGTGAATGGTCAAGAATAAACGGTTGAAAGAGACGTGTCAAGAAAAGAGTGGAAGAAGAAACATCTGTAATAAATTCCGTGTAAAAGTACGGGAGTGAAACAGATAAAGATGAACAATTGCGGCATTTCAAAATATTGGTTCTCATGACATTCTCTTCTTCGAGAGAAGACATGAGAAGAGGCAAGATGTAGGATCGAATATCGCGACATCAATACTTTGAGATTAATAAATGACGACATTGCGAGGGATTCGCAGGGAAGTAAAATAAATGACGCAATGAATGACGACAGCCAGAACACGAGGAAGATATGAAAATATGGCGAAACTTAAGAGTGTCACGAGATTGTATACTTGTACACTTACGATATTTCGCAAGTCAATCCCGAAAATAAAGGACAGTATAGCTGTCATCCACTGTGTACTACCCTATATAAAGGGTTGAGTCATTCTGTTGTGGGAGAGTTCTTTTTTGAATTGTTAAGCAAGTCATTAGGAGAGAGAAAGTTTTTAGAGTAATTCTATAACTCATTTCTATTTCATATTGTAAAGATTCAAGTATTCAATCAATAGGAACCATAATCATTCATCTCAAAATGTCTTAATTGTGTATATTCTTGTGAGGGGTGTAGTGTAGGATTTCCTGCAACTACATCTAGGGTTATGGGAGAAGCTATGAAGGAGATAGCTAGACCTAGAGAAGTGGTGAAGGCGGCTGCTGGTGCTGGTGTTGTCGGGAGAGAAGAAATGGTGGTGGTGGTGTCGGCTCTGCATCTGGTCGGGGGAAGAAGAAGAAGGAGATGGTGCTCTGGTGTTTCTGTCGGGGGAGAAGAGAGAAAGTGAAGGTGAGGGGAGTGTTTGGTCGATGGGTGAATGGGTAGGTGGCTAGGGTGTTAGGCGGATGCAGCGAGCGATGATGCGCGGGATGAAGCGACCGTTGGATGCGGATGGATCAAATCTCACGGCTCTAGATGTATCGGGCTTGGATTTGGGTTATGGGTCGGGCCTTGGATTGATCAAGCCCATATCTTTGTCAATGGGTTGCTTCTTGTCAGGTTGCAACTGATGCGCGCACGGGCTGTGGCTTTCTGCTCCATAGACGCTCGTCTCCAATTTTCTGCTCTTTTGGCTCCTTGATTTCTCCGAACTTTATTTACCACCTAAAAACACAAAATTAATTAGTACAAGTATTTATTCTTGAAAACAGAGAAAATACAGAATTTGGGATAATATCTGATTTCTAAGCACAAAAGATGAGTTAAATGCCAATAAAAAGGTGTAGAAATATGCAATATTTGGCACTCATCAAATACCCCCAAACCCGAATTTTACTTGTCCTCAAGTGAAAAGAAAGTAAGAAATCCTAACTATACCACTGTCATTTGGTCTCTCGAATGCATTTAGCGTATGCACTAAGCCTTTAAACCCACGGGTGTCCCTAGTGGACGAGTTGTAGTCTCGTGAGGGTTTACCAGAGGTGTACCCACAAAACCTTCTCCATCTTCAGAGCGTAAAAGAGTCTCAAGCATCCAAGGAGCTATGAGGACATAGAGTTTCTGCTTGCTAGTAACACGAAGTTAGAACTACCAAAGAACGCACTCTCATCCTTAAGAGTTGAGCGAGAAATAACCATACCATATGAAAGAATTCGGGTTCGAGAGTGATCACAAGCCTCGACTTCTGCCTCACCAATAGGATTTTATGATAATTGCACTCAAAAAGACCGTTTTCTTAGTCTCTCATGTGTGCAGGCAGGAATAAAGAGAGAAATCCTGCACACGTTGAAGGTGAGAAGGATAACCTTCCGAAATAATTTACGGAGACTCCCGAAGGTGTGGACAAAAAGAATCTTTTCTGATGATCTCTAAGAAAGGAAATCAACCATTAGCAAGGATGGGAGTACTCACTTACCTTCACATCCGATCGGCAATTAACATTACTCTCACAGCATCCATAGAAATGTCTTCAATCTTCGGTCTTCGGTCTTCGGCTGTTGATGATGAACTTGTGAACTTCACAAAAACTTGACAATTTGTAACTTTTCTATTCAATTTCCTTGTTGCTTGGAATTTTCTTTTTGAATTCTTCTTTACCATGGTGATATCAAAACTAGACTAAGAAAATAAACTACAATTTTTTTTATTTTTTTTTTAATCTTAACAACAAATTAAAATAACAACAAAAACAATGAAACTATTAACTCCATGGATGAAGTACTTTATCACTCAATTTTCCATAACTTGTTTTGTCTTGATTTCATAAACTTCACTAATTCTCATCTTATTTTCTTTTCTTTGAATTGTTGCATGTAACCTTGGACTATTTCAACTTTTCTTCAAATATTCTGACGTTGCTCTGCTCGACGATGATGTGTTTCTATGGATCTGTTGATGTTGTTGAGAGAGAGAGTGATGCTAACTGCAAATCGAACTACAAGAAGGAGTTTTCATCTTTAAACGTCACCCTCATGATTGACAAAATTAGCACTCAAGAGATCAAAAATAGTGCTGAAAGTGGTGCGAAGTTGGGTAGCTCACCATTCCTACCCGGAATTGACGTACGGTGACACACACTCTAACAGATTTTCTAGAAAGTCACAAAAATTGAAGGTCGGTGCCTCGCTTGATGTAAAAATGGGTAGTCTCCACTATGGGTGATCACAATTCTACTACCGAATATCTTTGCAGCGCCTAATTCGCCCTCCGGTATGGTTAAATCCAACTTTAACGCTCTAATCAACTAAGAAACCCGATTGTGTTCTCCAGTACTTCCAAGTTCAGTTATTTCGGTCAGACTCTCTATGTAAACATACCTAGAAGCATGCTAGTGACTCTAAGATCTCTAAAAGTTGGAGGTTTTATGTACATATTTACAAAGAGTTTTGAAAATTTTTGAATTTTTTTTTTTTTTTTTTTTGAATATACAATGAGAAAAACAAAAGAATAAAAACTCTATATGCAAATCACACCCCCAAACCTAAATCTAACATTGTCCTTAATGTGTCAACAGATGATAAGAATTTACACACTCACATACCATGAGAACTATGTTGAGTGGAGAAAAGGGAAGAGATTACCGGATGCAAGAGGATGTTGCTAAACCATAGGAGGATGAATGCTTTGAAAGCAAACAACAAGAGCACAAGACAAAAAGTTTGGTTAGCACACATCAAAAAGAAAAGAAAAAGGGAAAGAGAATGGATTTTTAGTCCATATGTATGTACAAAAGTGAACTAGTTTAGTCCACATAGATGGGGTCTTCCAGGTCTACGGTCTCGACTTACGGTGGAAGATGCTCCGAAATGGTTTCAATCTCGACCATTGACCTTGAAGATGTTCTTGGTTGCTGGGTTTTCGATTTCAAGAGCTCCATGGGGGAAACAAGATGCACGTACCAAGAATGGACGACCATCGAGAACGTAACTTCCACGGGAAACAAATGCAAACGAGTGTTGTACAATAAAACTTTTGACCGGTGTGAAGGACTTGCGCAAAATGCGCTTGTCATGAAACACTTTCATTCTTTGTTTGTACATTTTGGCACTATCATATGCATCATTTCTTAATTCTTCTAACTCATTGAGTTGAAGTTTTCTTTGGGTACCAGCCTTATCAAGATCAAAGTTCGGTTTCTTTCTGACCCAATATGCACGATGTTCTAACTCTACAGGTAGATGACAAGCTTTACCGTACACAAGTCTGTAAGGGGACATGCCAATGGGAGTCTTGTATGCAGTTCTATAGGCCCACAAAGCATCATTTAAACGTAAAGACCAATCTTTCCTAGAAGGATTAACAGTCTTCTTAAGAATATGCTTAATTTCCCTATTAGAAACTTCTACTTGGCCGCTGGTCTGAGGATGGTAAGGTGTTGCTACCTTATGAGTGATTCCATACTTGCGTACAAGTGATTCAAAAGGTCTATTAAAAAAATGACTACCTCCATCACTGATTATTGCTCTAGGTGTTCCAAAGCGGGAGAAAATGTTTTCTTTAAGAAAAGAAAGAACAACTTTATGATCATTTGTTTTGGATGCAATGGCTTCTACCCACTTAGAGACATAATCAACAAAGAACAAGAATGTACAACTTACCTAGAGTTAGGAAATGGACCCATGAAATCAATACCCCATACATCAAACAGCTCAACAATCAAAATGGGTTGTAAGGGCATCATGTTTCTCTTAGAGATACTTCCTAATTTCTGGCATCGGTCACAAGCAACACAAAAAGCATGGCTATCCTTAAACAATGTTGGCCAATAGAAACCGCTCTGCAAGATCTTTGCAGCAGTTTTCTTGGCACTAAAGTGGCCTCCACATGCATGGTCATGACAGAAAGAGATGACATCCCTTTGTTCAGAATTGGGGACACACCTCCTAATGATTTGGTCTTGGCAGTACTCAAACAGATATGGGTCATCCCAAAGGAAATGTTTAACTTCAGCCAAGAATTTAGAACGGTCTTGTTTAGACCAATGCAAAGGCATTCTACCTGTAGCAAGGTAGTTCACGATATCAACAAACCACGGCATTTCAGACACAAGCATCAATTGTTCATCAGGGAATGATTCTCTAATCAGCACGGATTCATCAGTAGATTCAACATTCAACCTAGACAAGTGATCAACAACAACATTTTTTGACCCTTTCTTATCTCGAATTTCGAGGTCAAACTCTTGTAACAAGAGTATCCATCAAATTAGACGAGCCTTAGCATCTTTTTTAGACAAAAGATATTTCAATGCAGCATGGTCAGAATATATGATGACTTTAGACCCTATCAAATAAGATCTAAACTTATCCAATGCAAACACAACAGCTAGCAACTCTTTCTCAGTTGTGGAATAATTCAGTTGAGCATCATTAAGTGTTTTACTAGCATAGTAGATCACATAAGGGAGTTTGTCTACTCGCTAGCCCAAAACAGCTCCTACAGCATAGTCAGACGCGTCACACATAATTTCAAATGGTAAGGTCCAGTCAGGTGGTCTGACTATAGGGGCAGATGTAAGGAGAGCCTTCAGTTGCTCCCATGCTTCCTTACAAGCATCATCAAAGACAAATGCAACATCTTTTGCAAGAAGATTACACAAAGGTCTTGAAATTTTACTAAAGTCTTTGATGAATCGGCGGTAAAAACCCGCATGGCCTAAGAATGATCTTATGTCCCTCACAGAACGAGGTTGAGGCAAGTGTTGAATGAGATCAACCTTGGCTTTATCTACTTCTATGCCTTTTTCCGAGATGATATGCCCTAGAACAATGCCTGAGTTAACCATGAAATGACAGTTTTCCCAATTCAAAACCAAATTCTTTTCCTTACACCTAATCAGCACACGAGTGAGATGATGCAAACATTCATCAAAAGAAGACCCAAAGACAGAAAAATCATCCATGAAAATTTCAAGAAACTTATCTACCATGTCAGAAAATATGCTCATCATGCAACGTTGAAAAGTAGCGGGTGCATTACACAACCCAAAAGGCATACGACGATAAGCAAATGTTCCATAAGGACACGTAAATGTGGTCTTTTGTTGGTCTTCGGGTGCTATGTGAATTTGGTTGTAGCCCGAATAGCCATCTAAGAAACAATAGTGACTATGTCTCGACAACCTTTCCAGCATTTGGTCAATGAAGGGAAGGGGAAAATGGTCTTTCTTTGTTACTGTGTTCAATTTTCTATAGTCAATACAAAGTCGCCACCCTGTGGTCACACGGGTGGGGACAAGCTCATTCATTTCATTTTGAACTACAGTAATGCAGATTTTTGGGTACCACTTGAATGGGACTCGACCCACTGCTATCTGGGAACTGGGTAAATGATACCCGCATCAAGCAATTTCAAAATCTCACCTTTGACAACATCTCTCATATTGAGGGTTAAGTCATAATCGAAGTGTTCATGGATGACTTTAGTGTCTTTGGTGATTCATTTGACCTTTGCTTGAACAATTTGTCTCTAATCCTTGAACGATGTGTTGAAACAAATCTTGTGCTAAATTGGGAGAAGTGCCATTTCATGGTAACTGATCGCTGTCGTAAGCGACACAAATATAATTACACTTTCTTACTACTTAAAATATAAATATAGCAAGGGCAAGAAAGGATCGATCCCACAGAGAGGTCTAGGTTGTCAAATTGTTATGGTTCCTTATAAATAACACCGGTAGTTTTGTGATTTTATGAAATAAAATGAATAAAAGCAAATAAAGAAAATAAGCAAACAAATAAGATAGAAGAGATATTGGTTAAGGATTTCGTTTTCATTCACTAACATGCTTTTCACAATAACTAGAATTGATATTTAATCTCAACTTTTATCAAAGACCCTAGAATACCTTGATCGCAAAGAATATCCCATAAATCTCCTCATGTCATCAACAAACACATTAAAAGATGCGAATATGAATTCTACCTAAAGGAACAACCTAACGTGTAAAAGCACTAATCAAGTTTAATTCCCTAGATGCGTTAAGTTCTATGAAATCAGGCCAATCAAAGCAATTGAACGTGGAAAGCGCACTAATTCAATTTAACAAAGGTTACGATTCACATATGATCATAAGAATATATCACTACAAACCATAATCATATTATGCTACTTGTATCCAAGGAATATCACTTTTGCGTATAATAAACCCTAAACTAGCAATAGATGTGATTAGAAGTTCTACCAATTTGCAACTTGACAAAACAATCAATCAATCATAAAACAATATTTTCAGAGAATTGCACACGATAAATATGAGACAAAACTAATATATTGAATCAAAGAATCATGCTTTGTGAAATCCAACTATTCCATAACCAATAATAAACTTAGGTACTCATATTCATGGAGTTCATCACAAGAAGAAAGAGAAAAGACTTCATGGTTGTAAAACCCTAGAATAAAGTAGAAGAGATAATAATAATACGTTGTAGATCTAAGATAATAGATATCCTCAAAAAGATAGAAGTCCTCTCTTTTATATATTCCTCAATTTCCATAAAGGATACTCCTTCCAAAATTAGGTTTTGTCTTCAAGTCCATTAGTTGGAAATTCACCCGGCCCACCATGGAGAGAAACCCGTGTAGAAATTTTTGTCCCAAAAACGCTCGCCGGAAAACTGGGATTATGGCCGGAATCCCGCCGGAATCGTCGCCGGAAAATGTCTCGGGTGACCGGCAAAGTCAAACCGGTCACCGGGTCAGAACGGCCGGGTCAACTCGGGTCAAGGCAGCGGGTTAACTCGGTCAAGTACCGAGTCAGTCATTGAGTCGGGGAATCAGTGGGTGACAAGGTGAGTTGGATGAATCAGCATCGGACATTCTCGGGGTGAGTCGTGTCCTGTTTCCGGCCAAGCTATTTTGCGTGACAAGACAATCATTGTGCTTCACTACCTCAAGATGACCATGATGGCCCTGCAACTTCAGTGCATAACTTCCAATCTCCAACTGCAGCTGCACTATCATTGTGCTTCATGCCTGCACAACTTCTCAACTTCAACAGCAGCTCCTTTATTGATCTCACAGCGACAGCTGCGGCATCTCATTCTCGAGCCAATCTCATCACCGCCAACGTCACTTGCAGCTTATCACTTCCATTCAATCTTTCTCCCATGCCAGCAACTCTTTGCCACATCTTCCCCTGTATCTCCATCTCCCTGCCATTTCCTCAATCTATACATTCCCGCACAAAGATCATCAATTCCATTACCATTGCCGACACCCGCAATACAACTCGCACCAGATTTTTCCTTAGCTCACTCCATACTTGCAATGCACAACCAATGCGCCTTCCATTACATCCCACAGAACCGGCCTAGGCCTTTAACCACTATCCCATTTTACTTGGCTGCGGCTCATACATACCGATGAGCATTCATTCGATTGCTCAAGCCACCAAAGACCACCAAGTCATCGCACTTCCCCGAGTTCACATTCTCACCGCCTTGCCATCGGCATCACAACCCTAGTGGCTCCAATATTCTCCATCCAGTTCTCGGCCAAGGCCATTCATGCCTGCAATCATTCATTTGATGGCTCCTATCTCCACCTTCCATTCCTTCCCGCAATTCCAACAAAGATCAACATCTCACCGACATTCTCCGGCTTCCACCGTGGCCGCAAATGTCACAGGCAACCACTTCAGATCTTGTTAACATGGCAACAAAGACACCACCACTTCAAATCTTGTTATCCCTGGTGCATCACCCATCTTTGCACCAACCACAAGTTCCATCTCAAGCTTTCATCTAGACTCATTAACTCCGGCCTCCACACCACCAGCTGCAGCTCTTCACAGCATCAGGCAACCATGTAAACTCCATTGCCACAGCCATACTCTCCACTGCCAGAGTCACAAGTCAACTCCAGCCTTCAACCAACACCCGCGGTAGCTTCGGATCGACACCCCGCAATGAACTCAAGTCTGCATCAGCCGCAATATACTCCACCAATTCGATTCGAGCCCATATCTACTCAAACCACTTCAAAGCTCAACAAACTTACTCAAGCGCCTTCATTTCATAAACCATTCACCACCAACCATCAACTCATACCCTTCCTTGCACCAACAATTCCACCAGGTTCACTTCAACAATTGTAACAAAGCCACATCAGGCTCACTGCAAGACCACTCTCCATTCATACTCCTGCCCTTAACTGTAACAACTCCATTTTCAGCATCTCCCTGTCAGCAACCACCTTCCAAATGTGACCTGCAACATCAGCTCAAATTCCAATCCTGATCTTCTCATCTTTATAGCACCTCCAATTCACATACCCCTTGACCCCCGAGCTTGATTACTTGATTTCTTCAACATGTGATTTGAACTACAACAATAACCCATGTTTTCAATTTCTTCACGAACTCAGTTACTAACCAAAACCCTGAATCGGCAGCAGCTCAAATCCATTCCATTCTTTGCTCTAATTCTTCATCTGTTGCAACTCAATCAATGCATACCCATCTCTCTCAAAAGCTGATACACCTCAGGCTCTAAACCATTTCATCCTGAAACCCTCATTTCACAGATTCGAACCATCAACTTCCTGTAACACCAACAGCGTCATCTCAATTGATTCGTCCCTAATCCAAAGCAACAGATCTCAATTTCTCTCAATCCCTGACATGACTTCATCATCAATTTCGATCTGCTTCTTCCACTCTCGGTTTATCAACCAAAACTCCATCTTCTCTGCCTTAATCTTCATGGCTCAGAATCATCAATCTCATACCCATCTATCACAGTCTTTGTCACCTGAGTTCGGACCAAACTCACTCTGCTTGATTCCATGGCTGCTGTGCAGCTCGTCTCTGAATTTTAGATGACAGAAATGAATACTCACCTCAGCTTGTCTCGATTTAGGGTTGATTCAATGATTGGGGTGGATAAATATACCCACAAATAAGAACCACCCCAGTTTGGGTGCCTTTAATAAGTGATCGGTTCGATAAGGGCCAGCCAACTTCTAACCCCTTATCCTTAATCTGGTTTGTCTTAAGCATTCCTCCAAAAGAGTTACCCCTTAACATTGACTGGGTTCCAGATAGTGTTCTCCCCTGAAATGACAATTTCGCCCCTTTGACTCAATTTGGGTGATTTCCGCTTCTATTCCTCCGTGCGACTCCAGAGTACCTAATAACTCAAAAACACGCGTAAAGTACATAATTCGCAAGAAAAATAGCAAAGAAAGCATAAACTCTATATAGTAAATACGGTGTATTCTACACCTATCAGATTCCCCCACACTTAGACTTTGCTAGTCCTCGAGCAAATCAAACAAAACAAAAATAAAATACAACAACTCCGTGTCGTCGAGGCTACGGTCACTTTTAGCATAAATAACAAGCCTTTAAACCCCTAGGTGTCCCTAGTGGACGAGTTATAGTCTCGTGAAGGTTTACAAGAGGTCTACCTACAAAACCTATATTTCAAACTCCGTCTATTCATGACAAATCAATGAACGAATCCAAAATGACTACAGGAGGAGGTACCTTGCAAATTCAATTGATATATTAGTAAATAAACTCTAATTAGATAGTCGAACAAGCCACAATACTCGGAAACTAACAAACCACAATCACAATGAAAAGATTAAGAAGATGGATATAGATGTAGATGTTGGCGAATATTTCACAAGTGATCGATGTTTCCCATATCTGTCTGAAGGTCACTGCTAAGATGAACCTAATCCTATTGGATTGAGCTACTTAGTGCTGAATGCTACATCAAATCAATTGGCATATACAAGGGAACCAAGAGTGACTTTATTCAACACAATAATAATTTCTTTTTTTTTTTTTTTATATAAGATTGGATCAAACTGAATCCAATTTCTTTTTTTTTTTTAGACAGCATGATTAGATCTTTTGGATCCAAGCGCATGCTTCTTGTCGCAAGTACATGATAGTTGCCTTGGATCTGCATTCCACGCTTGTTTAGGCGACGGAGACAGGGACTACGTTTCACACATACTGCTATTCCCAAGTGTCTTTTTATTCCATTTTGGTCTAATTGGTCGGTCTCTTTTTTTTTTTTCTTTTCATATATTTTTCATTTTTTTTTTCTTCTTTTCTAGTAACTCAACCACTCTATTTCATCCTAGCAGCAATAACACGTCGATTTTTAGTGACCCACCAAAGCACTTAGAGAACAATAGATAAATATGGAAAAATAAAAATAGAATGCGATATGGTGATATTCCGAGATATGGTAACAACTATCATGTTAATTTGTGATTTCTGAGCTATATTCTTCCCTTTTAGTTAATTGGTTCCTCAACTCCTGCATTCAAAATGGTTCCATCCACTAATGGTGTCAAAAACAAACTACACAAACATATAAATGCTCCCCCCACACTTAAACTTCACATTGTCCTCAATGTGTAAAACCGAAAGTTCTGAATTCTGACGTAACAGCAGATAAAACGCAAAAACTGTGCAAATTGGTAAGGAATTTGGAAAAACTCCATTTCACAAAAGTTGTTCATCTACGTGTTTTCTACACAGTGTCAAAATTTCACAGTGTTTTGATAAACGGTCTGACAGTTATGGTCTCTGGACTGAACTACGCGCAGTCTGAAATTTTCTGACGAAAAGGTATTCGTCATAATTCTCTTCTAAGATAGATTACGGACTCAATGAAATTAAATATAGGGATGCAAATATGATATAAAAACAGTAAAAATAAATAAATAAACGAAACAAAAATAAAAAGCAAAAGGATAAGAGATACAAAACCGGTGGGTTGCCTCCCACTAAGCGCTTGTTTTAAAGTCGACGGCCCGACTTTATCCTTGCAAGATTCATTCCCCATATACCAATAATCTGAAAAGTTGGGGATCCGTCCATAGAACCTGTTTTGGAAACACTAGCTTCACACAAATATTAGTACAATAAAGCAAAAGTGAAGCTATGAACCGATAAAAGCTTCCCCCACACTTATTCTTGTCCACACTTGGAAGTGTATAAAGAATATAGACATCGGGTACTTCCACGGTTTCTGGTTCCATAACCTGCATAGTATGAGAATCAAGTTTCTCTAATGGCGGAAAACGAGAAACAAAGTCAGTCAACAATATTCTTGAAGCACATACATTCAAACCAATAAGAGGTAAAGGAGAAGAAACAATAGGCAAAGGGTTAGATAAACCTTGCACAATCTCTTGTATTACGGAATCCTCTTCATCCTTGAAAAATTCAAGTGAATTATTCACCTCTTTTATATCATGGTCCTCTATCAAACCTTGCAACCATTCTTCGTCCGTTTCTGCCTTAACCAAAGTATCGACATAAACATCATCATTATAATCATTTGCAAGCTCAATTGGGTCTTCCACAATATTGGTCATAACGGTCTCACTCTCAACATATTCCTCCTTGTTGTAAGGCACATACTCTTTTGCGGATCCAAATTTTATCATAAGAAACTTTTTTAGAACACTCGAAAATGCATCATCCTCAAGCTCCACCCTTTGAATAGGCTCTTGATCATTATTAAGATCAATGCTTGAGTAATCTACACAAGTGTCGACATATTCTTCTTCATCTTCATCTTGATCCCAAAAAGACTCCTCGGAGATGTCACCATGAGTTGTTTCAAGCAATGTATCATCATCACTTTGTCACTATCATAGTCAACATAAGGTTGTTCCTCGCTGAATTTAGTGTTGCTAATCTCTAACTCATCCTTTTGAATAGGTGAATGATCATTATTACGATCAAGAGTTGAGTTAACTACACAATTATCCACGAAAGTGTCCAAGGATTGGCCTTTTTCAACATTAGCATCAATCAAATATTCATCACAAACCATATGCACATTAGAATTATCCATATCTTCCTTGTATTGATCAATGTCTCTTCGCAAGATAGTCATACTTTCACGAAGTTCTTGGAGTTGCTCGTTTGTAGTCTCTTTAGCTTTTTTAAATTCCTCTTGTAAAAAGGTAGAAACTTTATCTATAAAATTAGAGACTTTTTGTTCACGAGCATAAGAATCCTCCCAACCTTGTGGTTGTTCACACACGTAATTCGCCATAAGGTTGTTGAGGAAAACCATAAGGTTCCATGGGATATTGGTCATAACCAATGAATTGGTTTTGATTATACCCATGGAATTGGTAGTTATCATATTGTTGAGGTTGAAAACCGCATCCGTTGTTCCAATATGCTCCTTCCATAGAAATTAGCTTTGAAATAATTCTCAAACCGGTTAAAACCGAGAAAATAAGAAAAATAAAACAAAAACTAAATACAAAAAATAAGAAACCAAAAACAATTGACAACCGATGCCTCCCTCCAACGGCGCCAAAATTTGATCGTCGTAAGCGACACAAATATAATTACACTTTCTTACTACTTAAAATATAAATATAGCAAGGGCAAGAAAGGATCGATCCTGAGAGAGGTCTAGGTTGTCAAATTGTTATGGTTCCTTATAAATAACACGGTAGTTTTGTGATTTTATGAAATAAAATGAATAAAAGCAAATAAAGAAAATAAGCAAACAAATAAGATAGAAGAGATATTGGTTAAGGATTTCGTTTTTCATTCACTAACATGCTTTTCACAATAACTAGAATTGATATTTAATCTCAACTTTTATCAAAGACCCTAGAATACCTTGATCGCAAGAATATCCCATAAATCTCCTCATGTCATCAACAAACACATTAAAAGATGCGAATATGAATTCTACCTAAAGGAACAACCTAACGTGTAAAAGCACTAATCAAGTTTAATTCCCTAGATGCGTTAAGTTCTATGAAATCAGGCCAATCAAAGCAATTGAACGTGGAAAGCGCACTAATTCAATTTAGGGTTATTTGGTGTTTGGTAGTTACATTTTGTCCAAAATTAGTGTTTGGTCTAACATTTGTCCAACTTAGTGGTTGGTACCTGGACTTCACGTTGACCTTCATTGACTGTTATTGACTTGATTTTAATTAATTTTGTAAAATAAATTTTATGACTTTACAAATATATCCCTGATGTGGGCCTAGCATCTATCGACTAAGATGCACCTATTAAGCCTACGGTCATGATCCTAAATATCCCCCTTGACCTAATCTAATTTTGTACTTCATCTTTCTTCTTCATTCACGACTTTCCAACCTCACTGATCGCCTCCATGAATCTGCAATCCCATTTATGAACGCATAAAATACTTTGCAAGTTTGAATTAGGAACATTATATCCTAATCAAAGTGATTCAATCAACACCCAATTAAACAGATTCGTTTCTAACACATTACAAAGAAAAACCTAAAAATCATCCCAATTCATTTGATATGTTTGTGAATTCTAACTAGTATTTCATTTACCAAGATGGTTGGCGTTTAACTTGGCACTGGTTTTCACTGCATTTCTTCCAGGTTGTTGTGTAGTTGGAGATCGATAGTTGGATATAAAATTTTGAGAATTCCCAATTAACTCATGAAACAATCTAAAATTAACTTCCCCCATACGAATTCCAGCAGATGAAGCTACATTTTGTGCTAGGTAGCTCATTAGAATGGCCATGATAATAAACTGAAGGAATCGTAACAAGATAAGATACGATATATTTTTCTAATTGACCTGTTGGTGGAAAAAATAACTTAAAAAATTCAGACAAGGAACAATGAATTTCTAAGTTAAGTTGTTAACAATAAGAATTTGAGAACTTGATTGAATAGATTTAAATGATCTATTGGAGAGATTAAAGGAATCCTGAATTCCTTTCTCTCTCAAGAGAAGAAACTCATGAAAGAACCACGAAAATGGGAGGTGTTAATGTTTTTGTTTGCATTTTTTCAAGTTTGGAAACGATGGTACTGGTGGTTCTTGAGCATCTAACTCTGATCTAGTTTGCAGTGGTGGCGGAAATATGATGCTGATGAAGATAACGAAGTAGGATAAGATAAGAGACAAAAAGTGATGTGTGCAAATATCTAATGTTAATAGTTAACAAAATGAAGGGTAAGGTCGTAAATGCATAATCCATTAAATGATAAAGTTAATTAAAATTAATTAAAAATAGATTTAACAGGGTCAACGGAAGTCAACGTGAAGTCCAGGTACCAACCACTAAGTTGGACAAATGTTAGACCAAACACTAACTCTGGACAAAATGTAAGTACCAAAAGCTAATTAACCCTTCAATTTAACAAAGGTTACGATTCACATATGATCATAAGAATATATCACTACAAACCATAATCATATTATGCTACTTGTATCCAAGGAATATCACTTTTGCGTATAATAAACCCTAAACTAGCAATAGATGTGATTAGAAGTTCTACCAATTTGCAACTTGACAAAACAATCAATCAATCATAAAACAATATTTTCAGAGAATTGCACACGATAAATATGAGACAAAACTAATATATTGAATCAAAGAATCATGCTTTGTGAAATCCAACTATTCCATAACCAATAATAAACTTAGGTACTCATATTCATGGAGTTCATCACAAGAAGAAAGAGAAAAGACTTCATAGTGTAAAACCCTAGAATAAAGTAGAAGAGATAATAATAATACGTTGTAGATCTAAGATAATAGATATCCCTCAAAAAGATAGAAGTCCTCTCTTTTATATATTCCTCAATTTCCATAAAGGATACTCCTTCCAAAATTAGGTTTTGTCTTCAAGTCCATTAGTTGGAAATTCACCCGGCCCACCATGGAGAGAAACCCGTGTAGAAATTTTTGTCCCAAAACGCTCGGGAAAACTGGGATTATGGCCGAATCCCAGGAATCGTCGCCGGAAAATGTCTCGAGTGGCGGCAAAGTCAAACCGCCACCGGCCCAGTCGGTCGAACGGTCGGGTCAACTCGGGTCAAGGCAGCGGGTTAACTCGGTCAAGTACCGAGTCAGGTCATTGAGTCAGGGGAATCAGCTGGGTGACAAGGCTGAGTTGGATGAATCAAAAATCGGACATTCTCGGGTGAGTCGGGGTGCATTCAGCTAAGCCATTTTTGCGTGACAAAGACAATCATTGTGCTTCACTACCTCAGCACAGCCATGATGGCCCTGCAACTTCAGTGCATAACTTCCAATCTCCAACTGCAGCTGCACTATCATTGTGCTTCATGCCTGCACAACTTCTCAACTTCAACAGCAGCTCCTTTATTGATCTCACGGCACGGCAAGTAAGATCTCATTCTCGAGCCAATCTCATCACCGCCAACGTCACTTGCAGCTTATCACTTCCATTCAATCTTTCTCCCATGCCAGCAACTCTTTGCCACATCTTCCCCTGTATCTCCATCTCAGCTGCCATTTCCTCAATCTATACATTCCTGCACAGCATCATCAATTCCATTACCATTGCCAGCCTGCAATACAACTCTGCACCAGATTTTTCCTTAGCTCACTCCATACTTGCAATGCACAACCAATGCGCCTTCCATTACATCCCCGTAACTCAGCCCTAGGCCTTTAACCACTATCCCATTTTACTTGGCTGCAGGCTCATACATACCGATGAGCATTCATTCGATTGCTCAAGCCACCAGCACCACCAAGTCATCGGCACTTCCCGAGTTCACATTCTCACTCGCCTTGCCATCAAAAGATCACAACCCTAGTGGCGGCTCCAATATTCTCCGATCCGGTTCTCAGCTCAAGGCCATTCATGCCTGCAATCATTCATTTGACAGCTCCTATCTCCACCTTCCATTCCTTCCTGCAATTCCAACAGCATCAACATCTCACCTGACATTCTCCAGCTTCCACCAGGCCCCGCAAATGTCACAGCAACCACTTCAGATCTTGTTAACATGGCAACAAAGACCACCACTTCAAATCTTGTTATCCCGGTGCATCACCCATCTTTGCACCAACCACAGTTCCATCTCAAGCTTCTCATCTAGACTCATTAACTCTGGCCTCCACACCACCAGCTGCAGCTCTTCACAGCATCAGGCAACCATGTAAACTCCATTGCCACAGCCATACTCTCCACTGCCAGAGTCACAAGTCAACTCCAGCCTTCAACCAACACCTGCAGTAGCTTCAGATCGACACCTGCGCAATGAACTCAAGTCCTGTCTAGCTGCAATATACTCCACCAATCAGTTCAGAGCCCATATCTACTCAAACCACTTCAGGCTCAACAAACTTACTCAACTGCCTTCATTTCATAAACCATTCACCACCAACCATCAACTCATACCCTTCCTTGCACCAACAATTCCACCAGGTTCACTTCAACAATTGTAACAAAGCCACATCAGGCTCACTGCAAGACCACTCTCCATTCATACTCCTGCCCTTAACTGTAACAACTCCATTTTCAGCATCTCCCTGTCAGCAACCACCTTCCAAATGTAACCTGCAACATCAGCTCAAATTCCAATCCTGATCTTCTCATCTTTATAGCACCTCCAATTCACATACCCCTTGACCCTGAGCTTCAATTACTTGATTTCTTCACTGTGATTTGAACTACAACAGCGAACCCATGTTTTCAATTTCTTCACGAACTCAGTTACTAACCAAAACCCTGATCAAGCAGCAGCTCAAATCCATTCCATTCTTTGCTCTAATTCTTCATCTCGTTGCAACTCAATCAATGCATACCCATCTCTCTCAAAAGTCGATACACCTCGGGCTCTAAACCATTTCATCCTCGAAACCCTCATTTCATGATTCGAACCATCAACTTCCCAGAATAACACCAACAAGATCATCTCAATTGATTCGTCCCTAATCCAAAGCAACAGATCTCAATTTCTCTCAATCCCCGACATGACTTCATCATCAATTTCGATCTGCTTCTTCCACTCTCGGTTTATCAACCAAAACTCCATCTTCTCTGCCTTAATCTTCATGGCTCAGAATCATCAATCTCATACCCATCTATCACAGTCTTTGTCACCTGAGTTCGGACCAAACTCACTCTGCTTGATTCCATGGGGCTGGCACTGGCTCTCTGAATTTTAGATGACGTAAATGAATACTCACCTCGGCTTGTCTCGATTTAGGTTGATTCAATGATTGGGGTGGATAAATATACCACAAATAAGAACCACCCCGGTTTGGGTGCCTTTAATAAGTGATCGGTTCGATAAGGGCCAGCCAACTTCTAACCCCTTATCCTTAATCGGTTTGTCTTAAGCATTCCTCCAAAAGAGTTACCCCTTAACATTGACTGGGTTCCAGATAGTGTTCTCCCCTGAAATGACAATTTCGCCCCTTTGACTCAATTTGGGTGATTTCCGCTTCTATTCCTCCGTGCGACTCCAGAGTACCTAATAACTCAAAAACACGCGTAAAGTACATAATTCGCAAGAAAAATAGCAAAGAAAGCATAAACTCTATATAGTAAATACGGTGTATTCTACACCTATCAGTAACTCATGGCATAGTTTTAGGCCATATAATATCTTCTAAAGGCTTGGAAGTCGATAAATCTAAGATAAACCTTATTCGTGCTCTAACCCCTCCCACTACGGTGAGGGAGATACGCTCTTTTCTTGGTCATGCAGGTTTTTATCGTAGATTCATCAAGGACTTTTCCAAGATAGCACCACCACTTTGTAACTTATTGCAAAAGATGTGGTTTTTAACTTTGATGAAAAATGTATGGCGGCATTCAATCGTTTGAAAGAACTTTTGATTTCAGCCCCTATCATTAAACCACCGGATTGGAGCAAGCCTTTTGAGCTCATGTGTGATGCAAGTGACTATGCGGTTGGTGCGGTGCTTGGGCAACGTGTGGGGAAGCTTCCTCACGCTATTTATTATGCTTCTAGAACGTTAAATGAGGCCCAACAAAACTACACAACCACTGAAAAAGAGTTATTAGCCATTGTTTTTGCTTTAGAAAAGTTTCGCTCTTATCTAATTGGTACAAAAGTTGTTGTCTTTTCGATCATGCAGACTTAGATACTTGCTTACAAAGAAAGAGGCGAAACCGAGGCTCATACGATGGATATTACTCTTGCAAGAGTTTGATATTGAAATCAAAGACAAGAAAGGAATTGAGAACACCGTTGCGGATCACTTGAGCCGACTTGTCAGGACAAGGAGACTATCCCGTTGCGTGAAAGTTTCCCGGATGAGCAACTATTCTCAATTGCCTTTGGAGAACCATGGTATGCTGATATTGTTAATTACTTAGTGTCTAAACAAATCCCAAAGAACTTGTCTCGTCTTTGAGAGGGACAAACTTAAGAAGTTAGGAAACCAATACATATGGGATGATCCATACTTATGGAAGCATTGTAGTGACCAAGTAATACGTAGGTGTGTTCCGAAATTGAATTTAATTCTATCTTGTCTTTTTGCCACTCATATGCTTGTGGAGGACACTTTGGGAGTAAAAGAACCGCTCTCAAGGTATTAGAATGTGGTTTCTTTTGGCCAACTTTGTTTAAGGATGCACATGCATTTTGTATCACATGTGATAGGTGCCAAAGAACCGGCAATCTAGGTGCTCGAAATCAAATGCCGCAAACTATTATTCAATTTGTGGAGGTTTTTTATGTATGGGGAATTGATTTTATGAGCCCTTTTGTCAATTCTAGTGGGAATTACTATATCTTGCTTGCTGTGGATTATGTCTCGAAATGGGTGGAAGCTAAGGCCACCCCAACTAATGATTCTAAAGTTGTTTCAGATTTTGTGCAAGCTAATATATTTGCAAGGTTTGGCATTCCAAGGGCTATAATTAGCGATGGAGGTTCACACTTCAAAAACAAGTTCTTGCAAAGCTTGTTAAGGAAGTACAATGTGTCGCATAGGATTGCAACTCCCTACCATCCGCAAACAAATGGACAAGCCGAAGTTTCCAACCGAGAGGTGAAATCCATTCTTGAAAAGACGGTGAATCCAACAAGGAAAGATTGGAGTTCACGACTTAATGATGCTTTGTGGGCGTATAGAACCGCATATAAAACACCTATTGGGATGTATCCTTTTAGGCTTGTTTATGGTAAACCTTGTCACTTACCCGTTGAAATTGAGCATAAGGCGTTTTGGGCTATTAAGCAATGCAACATGGAGATGGATGGGGCTGGAAAGCAACGGAAGTTACAACTTCAAGAGTTAGAGGAGATTCGCAATGATGCATTCGAAAGCTCACGGATTTACAAGGAAAAGACGAAAAGCTTTTCATGATAATATGATTACAAAGAAACAATTTTGCATTGGGCAGAAAGTGCTTTTGTTTAATTCTCGTTTGCAATTATTTCGGGTAAATTAAGGTCACGTTGGATTGGACCTTTTATTGTGACTAATGTGTTTTCTCATGGTGCGGTGGAAATTCGTAGTTTAGCTACGGGTAATGAACTTAAAGTGAATGGGCACCGGTTGAAACCATATTATGAGAACTTCTCTTCGGATGTCGTGGAAGGAGTTAATCTTGTGGAAGTACTCCCTCTGGAAGAGTCATAGAAAGCAAGGAGATAGTCGGGTGATTGACTTTAAACCAAGCGCTAAATGGGAGGCAACCCATCGTTTTGTATCTCTTATCTTTTATTTTCTTTTCTTGTCATGTTTTTACTTTTTTCGATTTTTTGTCACTTTTCCGTTAGGATTTCCCACCTTGACTTTCTTTGGACAATTCAATTACATTGAGGACAATGTAAAGTTTAAGTGTGGGGAGTGGTTTTGCGTTGTAAATTTTTGCAATTTTTCAACTTTTGTGTACACTAGTGAATAAGAAAACTCCAATTTGTAGTTAGTTTAGAGTCACATAGTATACATGTCGCTAAGATTACATCGAGAATCTCATAATAGTGACTGAACTTAGAGATGACAGAGAACATGATCGGGTTTCTTAATTGTATGAGAGTTAAAGTTGGATTTAACCATGCCGGTGGCAAATAAGGTGCGGTGTTGAATTCGGTATTAGAGTAGTGATCCCCCTATAGTGGAGACTACCCATGTTACATAATGTGAGGCACCAACCTTGATTCTTTGTACTGTCTAAATTTGTGCTTTTAGAGTGTGTGTCACCGCACGTAAATTCGGGCGGAATGGTGAGCTGTCCAACCTCCCACCATAGAAGCACTATTTTGATATCTTGAGTGCTATTTTTATAAACCATGTTGGTGACATCGAATTTCTAACTTACATACCACTTGTAATCTTGTTATGATTAGCACCATCCACCTTATCTCTCTACACCAACAGGTCCATAGAAACACCATCATTATCAACAAGAGGAGCATCACGAATTTGAAGGAAAGTTGAGGACGTTCGAGGTTTACAAGCAACAATACGTAAATGGGCGATTTCATATTTGAGTAAAGCAACAAGACAAGGAGCAGAATTTTTATAAGTTGGAGACTATTGTATAAGAGCGAAATTATCAAGGATGAGAGTTCGAGAAATTTATGATATCAAGACATACAAGTTGTGAAGAATCAAGTGGTAAAGTACTTACACCATGGCCTTTGTATTTTATTTTATTTTGTATTTATTTTTCTCTTGTCTCAAAAAAAAAAAAGAAGTAAATTTTGGGTTTGTATAGTTTGTTTTTAGTTTTGTATTCTTTCAATAAAGCCAATGGAAAGAAGGAATATCTATAATGAAGTTTCAAGCAACAAGGAATTAGAGGAAAAGAATCATATTGTCGAGATTCTACGAAGTTCAAGAGTTATCATCGAGAGTTGAAGACCGAAGACGAAGATGAAGACACCGATAGAAGACCGAAGACGTTTTCTATGGATCTTTGAGAGTGGTGCTAGTTGCACGCCCGAACGGATAACGAGGTAAGTAAGCATATTCCCACCTTCGTTAAATGGTTGATTTCCTTTCAAAAGATCGTCGGAAAAATGGGTTTTCAAAATTATAAAAGATGTGGGTTTTCAAAACATTCGGAGGGTTAAGCCTTCCTACCATTCAACGTGTCGCAGATTCTCTCTTCATTCCAACCTTGGACACATGTGTGACCCATAAAAAGTCATTTATTATTGAGAGCAATTTCATAAAACCCTTTCTTGTGAGGCGAGTCGAGACTTTTGATCACTCCGAACCCGAATTTTAGTCGAGAAGGGATGGTTATTTCTCTCTCAACTTTTAAGAATGAGATTGTGTTCATTTATGTGTCTAACTTCTTATGACTAGTGTGCAGAATCTCTATGTCTTCTTAGCGCGTTGGATACTATCATTTCGGAGAACTAGTAAGCTGGAAAAATAGGTTTTGTGGGTATATCTCTAGTAAACCCTCACGAGACTATAACTCGTCCACTAGGGACACCTATTGGTTTAAAGGCTTGTTATTTATGCTAAAAGTGACCAGTAGCCTTGACGACACGGAGTTGTATGTATCTTTTTGAATTGTTTTGTTTGATTTGCTCGAGGACTAGCAAAGTCTAAGTGTGGGGGAATCGATAGGTGTCTAAAACACCTAATTTACTATCTAGTAGTTACGCTTTCTTTGCGAGTTTTCGTGTAAATTATGTATCTTATGTTTGAGTTTGAGTTTATTAGGTGCAATGGAGTCATTGCAGCAAAAGAAGGAGAAATCATTCATTTGGAGCGAAAAGGAGCACAAAGGCCAATTCACATGCGAGCTATATTTGGAGCGAGCTAAGGTGTGCGAAAGGGAGGTGAAGAATGAATTGTCGGTTTGCATAAATGACAGTCGAGTCGAAGAGAATTGAGTTGTCGGTTATCTGAAACCGACAAGCCATGTATGAGATGGTTACCCCTTAACCACCACAGCTGGGTGCCGATAGCGATTACCTTTCTTACACACTCTAAAATTCGGAGAAAATCATTTTCTCTCATTCATTAGGCAGACTTTTGTATATCTGAGTGTGGGGAAATTTTTTAGAGATTGAGAGATCAACAAACATGAAAATCAGAAAGAAATTGGAGCAGATCGAGAACAGTCAGAGAAGGGACTGAACAACTAATTCAGTAGGAGATTTTTAGGTTTCAAGGTTTGAATCTGATCAGGAAGTTCGAATGAAGCAATGGGTCGAGTCTCGGATTTTGTTGTTCGATTTGAAGGAAAAGGAGGTAAATGGTGGTCTGGTGTCATTTTGGTGGTGTTCGTAGATGGATACGTGGCTGCTTGTAAGTGGAATTTAGGGTTCAATTGATATGAATCGATAGATTTTGAAAATCGGAAATGAAGGAAATGGGTGTGGCGTATTTGAGAGACCGAGAAGCACAAATGAGATGAATTAGAAGATTGGGTATGATGTGAATTTGAGAATGAAGTTGCAGAGATGGGTTCAATGGATTTCGGGGTTTGTATCGATTTCAAGTTCTAATCTCGTTATGAGAGGAATGCGAGAGGAGCAAAGGGATCTAGACAGAAAGAGATGAAGAATTGAGAAGTTAGGGTGTTTATGGAACGAATTGGGGTTTGAACAAGTAGAAATTCATGAAATTGAGATGGGATTTACTGGATTTGACTTTGAACCCAGTATCTCTTAGGTGTTGAGATGATTGTGTGTTGTTGGTAGAAGAATTTGAGAGTTGAGGGCTCGAGATTAGGGTTCGATGTGAATCTGTTGAAGATTGAGCTTCTGGTGGATTTGGTTGAGCTTTGATTGGGTTTTGTGACTGCTGGTGATGGTGGTACAGGGAAGCAGTATGACAGAAGCTAGAGCTAAGATATGTTGCTGGTGTTAGCCAAGGTTAGTGGCAATGACAAAGATAACTGAATTAGCAGCTGAGCTTGCTGGAATGGCCTTGAAGCAGCAGGTTATGGAGAATGGCTCAGGTGGATCACTGAGTGAAGGCTGTGTTGCAGTGAAGGGGGGATTGCAGGTGCTGGCCTGGGAGTGTGATGCAAATGGATGGCTTGACACAGTGATGCTGGTGGTATGTTGGGAAGAAGAGGAGCTGTAAGTCTGCAGCTGTGGAGGTGATGCAACCTGAGGCTGAGAAGTTAAAGTTGGAGATGGAGCTGGCTAGAATGATAGCTCGGGTGCAAAGAATCGGGTGTTGGTTGTGAAACTGTGCTTGAAATGGTGAATGTCTGTGACAAAGTTGTTGAGGTTGGCAGCTGATGTTGCTGCTGTGAGTTTGAACAGGGAAAGAAGCTGCTGCTGGTGATGGCAAGATGATAAAATGCTAAACTGAGTTGCAGCTAGTGGAGATTTAGTTGAGAACAAGGGTCAATGGATGCAGTGTTGCTATTCTTTGCTTAGTGGTTGAGGTTGCAGGAAGTCGCAGTCGAATGAAATGGGCTAATGAACTGATATGAAGATGATTTACTGGCAATGGGTATAGGATTGGTAGTGATGAGCTTTGGTGCTCAGAAGGTGCAGTTCTGTTGCATTCTTCAAAGAAGAAGTTGAAATGGAAGAGTTGTTGAGTTACGGGTTATGCAAGAGTTGGTTGCGGCAGTGGGAAGTTCTTGAGATGCAGAGGTGGTTTTGAGTCTCAAGTTTGGAGTGTAGGGGATGATTAGTATGATGAGTGAAGCATTGCAGTTCAGCTGGTTTGTGAAGAAGTTGGCAGTTTGTGCATTGTAGTCGTATGGCAATGAAAAATGAGCTGAGTTTGCTGTTGTTGGAGCTGGATTGAATGGCAAAGGTTCTGGTAATGAGTTGTGTATTGCAGTTGTGAATGGGAGACATATGCACATCCAAGATGGCTGGCCAAGGAGCTGTGAAGCACAATGATTGTGTTGTACAAGTTCAGGCTGTTTGCAATGGTTGTCAGTCCATTCAGCTCTGACTCACTGACTCATGTCTGACAGAAGATGCTGACTCTGATTTGAATCAGCTGACTCGGCATAACTCGGTGCTTGACCCGAGTTGACCCGGCTGACTCTCCTGACCGATTTGACCCGTTGACCGGTGACCGGGCGGACTTTGCCGGTCACCTGAACCGTTTTCCGGCCACCTCTCCGGCCAATTTCCGGTCACAATACCAGTTTTCCGGCGACGACTTTTTGGACCTATTTTCTACATGTGTTTCTCTCTCTTATGGGCTTGGTGGATTTTTTATCTAATGGACTTTGAAGGCTTGACCTAGTTTTGGAAGAGAGGAAGAGCTATAAAAAGAAGAATTCTACAACTTTTGGGAGATATCTTATTCTTGGGAACTTGGAGAGCCGCTTTTGTTTACGCTTCTAGGGTTTGCTTTTGTTCATCTTCTTCTTTATTCAACTTATATTTTTGGTGATGAACTCCATAGCTATGAGTAGCTAATTAATTCATTATTGGTTAAGGATGTAGTCCGATTTCTAAAACTTGTGTTTGCTTTATGTATTAGTTTTCTCTCTTGATTATCGTTCAATTATGTACTGTTTTTATGATCACATGATTGAAGTATTGTGATAGGATTTTGATGTTTGATTAGTTAAGTGGCCAATTAATTGAACTTGCATCCTAGTCCATAGCTATTTTAGGGTTTTTCATCGAGCGATAACCTTGAATACAAGTAGCATGATATGTTTACGGTTTGTAGTGATACACTCTCGTAATCATATGTAGAGTTTGACCATTGTCCGAATTGTTATGTGCAACGCATGACAATTGCATTGATTAGCCTATTTAAAACTTAATGCTCCTAGGAATTGAACTTAATTAGCGCAAGGCGTTAGGTTATTCTTTAGGTAAAATTCACATACGCAGCTCTAATGTGTGTGTTGATGAACTTAGTAAATTAATAGATTATCTTGCTCTTTTGATTCTCTAGGCTTTTGATAACACAAGATATTAAATTGTAATTCTAATCATATATGCAAGCACATGTCTAAGATTGAAGATGAATTCCTTGACCAATATCTTTCTCCATTGATTACTTTCTACAATTTACTTTGTTTTAATTTGCTTTTATTGCTTACATAAAATTCAGAAATCCCCCCCAATTGGTTACTTTAAGAAATTGAATACGTAATAACTACAATCGCCTCTCTGTGGAAACGAACTCTTTCTTATCATATACTTTAGGAAAGTGAAATTATTTTTGACGCATACGACAGCGATCAAATCGCTAAAAATAGGTCATGACTGATAGAGGGACCGACCACATGGGATGATGGGCGTCCACGTGGTGCCCAGTGCTCGAGTGAGCATACACTAGGGTTCTCAGTTGGAGGGTTGGTGAAAGAATGATGATTAAATGTTGGTTTCATCATTTACTGAAATATTGCTGGGTTCAGCATTAGGTGATAAAACCTAGGTATGAAAGATGGGGACCAACCAAGAGAGCATGGGACCGGCTCTTGGTGGTCACGTGACCAGTTGTTGGCCGTTTGAGCAATCCCCAGGTTGGTTGGAGATAGTTTGGGCCCAATACGAGCAATTGAGCAAATTAGGTCAGAATTATGAAAACGTGTGGGACCGGCTTTGTGCAAGCCCTAAGGATGACCCTGGTCTGTCATGAAGGCATGCACATGTTGCCGTGGTGCCCGTGTCTTCATACTGAGAGTTTTAGTATTTTCTGATGTGCGTTCGAGCAACGTTGTGAATTTTCTGAAGAGTTTCATCTTGACTGAAATTCTTGATTTTTGTTGGAATGAGCATGTACGCTCAATTGATCAATATTTTGTAAATATTAAAATAAGTGTATTTTAACATTTAAAATTGTCGTGGGAGGCTAGTCGGTCGTGTGACCATGTTGGCTTTTGGTTTTCATGATTCGAGCAAAAATTTGAGAAGTTATGACGAAATCATGATTTTTGCTCAAACCCAGGAGTTTCATGAATTGAGGAAAATAATAATTATAAAAGACTAGGGATTGCAAGGTGTGGGACCGGCCACGCTAGGGCATTACGGCTATGTTGCCTGGTCCCGCACACCTTTCCCTATTTTATAATATTATTTTTCATGAATCCGTGAAGTTATGGAGAAATCATGAATTTTTGTTGAAACGGAGGAGTTTCATGAGTTTGGGGATAAAAAGCTAGGGATTGTGAGGTGTGGGGCCGGCCACGGCTTGGGCATGGCCGGCCGGCTAGGTTGCCCGGTCCCGCACACCTTTCCCTATTTTATAATGTTATTTCATGAATCCATGAAGTTATGGGGAATTCATGAGTTTTGCACAAAAACAAGGAAAGTTGCTAAAATCAAGGAGTTTTCATGAGTTCATGAAAATAACAAAATAAGACAAAATAATAAAAGAGGCATGGGACCGGCCACGGCTAGGGCACAGCCAGCCGGTCGGTGGGCCCGGCCCCTGGGCACCTCTTATTATTTTATTATTATTTGTTGCTTTCTCCTGTTTTGCGTAGGATTCCTCATCTGTCCATGTTTTTGGATGCCGTTCGTGCATCCGGGTACTCAGTCGTGCATCATTGTCGAGTACACTTGCACCATTTTTGTGGGGCTTACTCAGTGACGGTCCAGATGCCCGATGGTTGAGTATTTATTGCTAATTCATGAAATTCAGTGTAGAATAATTCATGAAACAGAACAATAAAATGAGTAATTATTTATTATCAATTCATAGGATCAGCTGTGGATTCGACCATGAACTCGGAATAATAAAACAGGCATTACCATTCCATGGGATCGTGGATTCGACCATAGAATCGGAGTTATAAAATTATCTATTACCATTCCATGAGATTAGCAGTGAATTTGATCATGAAATTGGAATAATGAGATAATATAGTAGTTTATTGCCATTCTGTGAGATCAAGTCGTAGATTCGATCATGGAATCAGAGCAATTGTTATTGCCATTCCATGGGATCAGGCCGTGGATTCGACCATGGAATAGGAGCAATTGTTATTGCCATTCCATGGGATCAGGCCGTGGATTCGACCATGGAATAGGAGCAATAATAGATCATTCTGGGAATTCAGTGGTGAATGTCACGAAAGAATTAATCTATTACATAAAAGATATTAGCCAGTTAAAGCGTCACATCCATTCTGAATGGTGCATAGTGATAGACACATTTTTGTGTCTGAATTGTCCTCATTGTCTCTATTGTTGGAACTCGATTTTTGTACTAATATTGTGTTTTTATGTATTTTTAGGTATTTTTGGAAAATTCTTACTCGAAAAGTTGCTCGGAACACCTCAGGAGGACATTTGATATTCGGACTCCCACTTTGGATAAGGGGTAACCCAATTACTAAGGGGCACCCAATTGATATTCGCACCCCCATTTGTTGGATAAGGGGTGACCATCTTCAACATTTTAAATTTTGGTTTTAAGGAAATATCCGTTCTTCTTTGGAGACTCATGGCTCGATTTTTGGGCTTGATATAGTGAGACTAAAGGGCTGGAATGATTTGGGTTTGTTCCTCTTGGCTAAACAGTGCTGTTATAGGCTATTTTATCGACTAACTTTGGCTAGAATCTCACATGGGAGAAAACAGAGTCTCTCGGGTTTCCGAGCTCGAATGTGTGTTCAAGAGATTTTCGCGTGCATGCTCCGAGTTATACCGCTTACGGATGGTCACTCGGCGTGTTAGGAGTCTTCTGTCACGAGAAAACATCTTGAGGAGGTAAAAAGGGAAGAAAATATCCCCTAGAATATTTTTATCAATGTAGTGTAATGGAGATATTTTTGAAGTTATTGCGTGATATTCTTGCTCCAAAAAGGCTATAAATAGGTGCTGGGAGGTGATAGAAGGGGGATGGAGAGTTTGGGGGCCAAAAGATAGAGTGGAGAGTGAAGAAAATCGTGCGAGCTCGTCTCTGCTTCTGCTGCTATTGAAGACGAAGAACACGAAGAACGGATCGCCAAACACGGTCGTTCTTCAATGGTGCTAACGACTCACTTATGTGGGTCGCATCGGAGGCAGACTTAAATAAACGGCGTCGGCGACGGTTGAGTTTTATCGTTCTCAGTAATAAATGCCGATTGTAACAAATATAAGTGTTACGAATCTCTGTCTTCATATATTTTCATCCTTGTAAGCACCTTTTGAGCAATGAAATCATACTTTGAGCGTGTTTCCAACATGATAAGCTAGACCCCATTCGAGACAACGGAGGAAGCAACTTTTCATGATTGTGGTAAATGAATTAATTCTTTTATTGACTTTTTGCATAAATTTAATTGCTTTATGATTTCTATTAATTACTTGTTATTTTGTTTGATGTCGCATGCTTAGTTTAAATTACTTTTGATGCGTCATGCTTACGACTTACAAATAATGTTTTATGAAATCTATTTTTGGCAAAGAATTAGAGTCACAACTTATTTTGTTTGAGCTATATTGTCTAGAGTTAATGATTGAACCACAAGAATAAGAAAAGTAGTGAAATCCTGCGTCTCAGTGCCTCTTCATCCTGTGACAATTTTTGTATATATTTTTCTTTTATTTTCTTTTATTAAAACTTAAAATCAATCCCATCAAGTCCGAGTGAACGACAACCTTACTACCACTTTCTACAACATCATTGAAAATAACCATCAATTTTTGGCGCCGCCGACGCGGACTTGTGTATAGTTTTGTTTTTAGGTTTTATTTTTATTTTTATTATTTTTGTTCCTTTTTACGCCTTTTGGTATTTCTTGTTTGTTTTCAGATTTGGAACTGAGCTAAAGAAAGAGGGAGAAATCGGTGAAAACAAAAGCGAAGCCAAAGAAAAAAAAAGAGAGGAATCCAAAAGGAGTAGAAGATTTTGTATATTATTATTTTATTTTATTTTTTTTTATTATTTTTTTTTAGAAACTGTAAATAGGCTTTTATTTTTGTAATCTTTTATATTTTTGGATATTTTTATTTTTGGACATTGAACATTGGACATTTTTTTAAAACCCTAAGGAGGGTTATTTAAATATAAACTGCACAGGGAAGGACGACAATTACGATATCGTCTCGGCCATCGGGTTCGCACACGACATAGGAGTTGTGGCCCGAGTCGACCTCAACGGTTCATCCCCGTCCTGGGAACGGGAGGTAAGAATTCTAAACACCCGCGAATCCCCCGCCGGCGGGTTTCTTGGATGATTTTGTATGCATATATGTTGAGGTATTGAAAACGGCCGCTTTAATTTCCTAGTAAAAGGGCAAGGACTGGCCATACAAGATAAGAGTTGGATTTCATCACCGTTCTCTTCTTGCCCGCCTTAGGAAAACAAAACCAAACGCGAACCTAAGCTTAAAATGCGACTAGAACGAGACCGATAGGGTAACGAGCTTAATAGGAAAGTCGTTCGAAAAATATTGGTTACTCTTTTGAGCATACTTGAAGTTCATGATGGTTTCGTGAGTTGAATGCGTGACGCGCCGCCTTGTAATGCGGTGAGGCCTTGGGTATCAAAGCTCCACACAGCTTCCTCGCTCTATTCAACTCACTTAAACTCGGATTGATTCCAGAGGGGTTTGCTCGGATTGTAACGAATTCCCTTTCGAAGGATTAGAAGTCGGTCTAGAAAACAATCTAAGTGGAGCCATCATGCTTTTTGTTTGCTAGAAATCAGAGGTTTGTTGTCAGAGGTCAGCCTTGTTTGTGTTTGTGTAGAATTCCCTTGCAGTTAGGATGTCAAACTGGTATAGCCAATACAACGAATATCCAACTGAACAATATGGACATTACTACTATGACCATAGTATGAATAGTGATTGGGAACGCCAACCTTTTGAAGGTTATGGGTCACACCATGGTGAGCCCAATTACTATCCACACGTGCATCGGTCTTATGAGCAAAACAATTCATCTATTTCTCTAGAAGAGGCTTTCAAGAGTCATTCCTTATTTGTGAAGGAAACCTTAAATATTCCAGATAAGTCCCCAGAGCAGTCAACTAGGATGTCTTTGGAAGAGACTCTTAAGCAATTTCTCGAAAGTACAAATAGGATTGTCGAAAAACTTGCTCGAAATAATCTTAATTTCCAATATAGTGTTTCCAATAATACCCATGAAAATGAGGATATTTATTCGCATAATCAAGATTACGAGGTTAGAATTGGTAACACTACTTGTTTAGATGAGGTTCAACCATTTTCATGTTATGATTATGATGAGGATAGTGTTGATGAAGAATTTAAAATATGTAGGCATAGTGATCAGGAATTTGTTACTCCTATTGAACTTTATAATGATAGTACTATTTCTGGTTCAAATCCCAATAATTTTAATAATTATTCACCTATTCGAAAGGACGAGGATTTGACTAGAGATGCCACCGTTTTAGACGATGTAGTTCATGATCCTTTAGCCTACAATATGTTGGATAATCCATTATTTGATGTGCCTATAAGTGAATCAGAGGAAGTAACTATGATTAACACCTTAGTTAACGGGCCTTTACTAGAAACTTTCGCTGATAATCCTTTGTATGATTGTGATGATGGTTTAGAGGAAAGAGTTTACCCTGAGAATATTTTTTTAGAGTCTAGTGATTTAGAAACACTAGTCTTAGAAGACGATAAACTCGTAGAGATGAGTAAGGATGCATTACCTAATAATAACTTAGAAGAATCAATTGACCATTTTCAGGATTCCGATATTCTAGAAATTAGGGAAATTGTGACTAGTCTATCTAGAGACACTTGAAAACTCTAAGTTTGGGGGTGATTATCACTCTCCTAGTGCATTACCTTTAACTCTCGTAAAGTCCCTCACTTAGGGACTGGACATCCATGCCTCAACCATTTTACAAGATTATCTTCATACACTTTTTCCCGAACCTAGTTGTGTCCATAAAGAAGTTCGGTTGTTAGAAACCCATCCTCGGTTGATGTGGTTAACCTGTGCTATGATACCACGATTGACTTTGTTTTCCCACCAAAACCTTCCTTCCAATGGTGGGAACTTATAAGTTTCGGAGATGTGTCAATTATTAAGTTTTGAGACTAAACCTAATTACTTTAGGATATTAGGTCGACACATTTGCTTAAGGAAGACCACCAATCTTATTGTGGTCAATCTGTGTGAGTCAAGTCCGATTGACTTAGAGGATCCCAGTTATTCGAGTTATTATTATGTGCTTCTAAGTTTTTATTTGAGTTTTTCAGGACTCTAGAACTCGAACATTCGGATCTAACTCATAAGGAAACGCAACCCATGAAAATATGTTATCTAGACCCTTTTATAGAGCCTGAACCCGAACCACAACTAGATGTAGTTCTCTTAAACAAAACAATATATAAGGGTGTGTTGGATATCTTCCTGGTCTGTGGCAGTTTCCTCTTCTTGTGGTTAGCACTTTTTGATCCAGATGACCCGTAGTTATTCCGATTGTTGCTATATGATTCTTCGAGGTGACTAATCCTTTCCAATGTCCTGGTCAAGACTTTAAACTTAGCACTTCTTGGGAGGTAACCCATGCTCTTGCAACACGGTAATATCTTTCCTTACTCTTCAAGTGGTGACAGTTTCTCATTGTTCATGCTTTTAATTTCATCTTTAGAACATTGAGGACAATGTTAGATTTAAGTTTGGGGGTATGGGAGAAACTTTTTGTTAGTTGCAATAAATAAACTCCAGAGCCTAGAAATTTATGCTTATTAAGGATGGCACTAACCAATCTAAGTGGATGGAAGCATTTTGGTTGTAGGAGTTGAGGAACCAACTCGATTAGATGGCAACATCTAAAGAGTCTATTCATAAAAGCACGAGCTCGGGTGTTAGAAATAACATGATAGTTTCACCAATCTCGTTGAGTCCTTTTCACTTCTGTTTTTATTTTATTTTGTTTTTAAACTATGTTTCTCTAAGTGATTAGGTGGGTCCCACGATTCAAGTTGTTACCAATGCTAGGGTGAATTAGAGTGATTGAGATGCCAAAAAAAAAAAAAAGTTGAAAAAAGAAAAAAAAAAAAAAGTATTAAAAAAAAAAAAAAAAAAAAAAAAAAAAAAAAAAAAAGAAAAAAAAAGAAAAGAAAGTGAGACCAGACCATCCGACCAATAGGAATAAATTCAATAAAGTCGACCACCGGAACCCTTGTATATGCCGGTTGTGTTGACCTAGAGTTAGGATTATTGACCACTTTGGTTCCCTTGTATATGCCAGTGTGTTGATATTAGTCAGACTAGTATCTCAGTCCATTAGGATAGGTTCATTTTGGCGGAGGCCTTCAGATAGATATGGGAAACACCGTTCACTTAGTAAACATCAAAACCATCTATGTTTTTCTATATATCCATCTTCTTGATCTATCCATGTGATTAGTTTTGACTCAGGGTATTGATGTCCATAGTGCGACTATCCGAGTAGAGCTCTCTGTCACTTTATATGAATTTTAGTATGCTTGAGTGCAAACTCGTATACAAAGAATTGGAATTTCACATCGAGGTACTTCCTCCCGTAGTCAATAAGTATGCCAACCAAGGAGATTCTTTAGTGCCTTCAAGGTTCGTGTAGATAGCTAGGGTCCAGGAGTAAAGGTTTTGTGGGTACACTGTAAACCCTCCAGGAGACAACACTCCGCCACTAGGGCCACCTAGGGGTTCAAATGATTTCTATTTTCTAGAATAAATTTGCTCGAGGACTAGCAAATAATAAGTTTGGGGGTATTTGATAGACACATTTTTGTGTCCGAATTGTCCTCATTGTCTCTATGTTGGAACTCGATTTTTGTACTAATATTGTGTTTTTATGTATTTTTAGGTATTTTTGGAAAATTCGAAAAAGTTGCTCGGAACACCTCCGGAGGACATTTGATATTCGGACTCCCACTTTGGATAAGGGGTAACCCAATTACTAAGGGGCACCCAATTGATATTCGCACCCCCAGCTGTTGGATAAGGGGTGACCATCTTCAACATTTTAAATTTTGGTTTTGGCGGGAAATATCCGTTCTTCAACGCGGACTCATGGCTCGATTTTTGGGCTTGATATAGTGAGACTAAAGGGTTTGGAATGATTTGGGTTTGTTCCTCTTGGCTAAACAGGGCTGTTATAGGCTATTTTATCGACTAACTTTGGCTAGAATCTCACATGGGAGAAAACAGAGTCTCTCGGGTTTTCCGAGCTCGAATGTGTGTTCAAGAGATTTTCGCGTGCATGCTCCGAGTTATCATACGGATGGTCACTCGGCGTGTTAGAGTCTTGTCACGAGAAAACAGCTTGAGGAGGTAAAACAGGAAGAAAATATCCCCTAGAATATTTTTATCAATGCCGTGTAATGGAGATATTTTTGAAGTTATTGCGTGATATTCTTGCTCCAAAAAGGCTATAAATAGGTGCTGGGAGGTGATAGAAGGGGGATGGAGAGTTTGGGGGCCAAAAGATAGAGTGGAGAGTGAAGAAAAATCAGTGCAGAGCTCGTCTCTGCTGCTGCCATTGAAGACGAAGAACACGAAGAACGGACTGCCAAACACAAATCGTTCTTGGCAGTGCTAACGACTCACTTATGTGGGTCGCACATTTGGAGGCAGACTTAAATAAACAGCGTCGGCCCGATAGTTGAGTTTTATCGTTTCAGAACAATGCCGATTGTAACAAATATAAGTGTTACGAATCTCTGTCTTCATATATTTTCATCCTTGTAAGCACCTTTTGAGCAATGAAATCATACTTTGAGCGTGTTTCCAACATGATAAGCTAGACCCCCACATCGAGACAACGGAGGAAGCAACTTTTCATGATTGTGGTAAATGAATTAATTCTTTTATTGACTTTTTGCATAAATTTAATTGCTTTATGATTTCTATTAATTACTTGTTATTTTGTTTGATGTCGCATGCTTAGTTTAAATTACTTTTGATGCGTCATGCTTACGACTTACAAATAATGTTTTATGAAATCTATTTTTGGCAAAGAATTAGAGTCACAACTTATTTTGTTTGAGCTATATTGTCTAGAGTTAATGATTGAACCACAAGAATAAGAAAAGTAGTGAAATCCTGCGTCTCAGTGCCTCTTCATCCTGTGTCAATTTTTGTATATATTTTTCTTTTATTTTCTTTTATTAAAACTTAAAATCAATCCCATCAAGTCCGAGTGAACGACAACCTTACTACCACTTTCTACAACATCATTGAAAATAACCATCAATTTTTCTTCGTGTTCTTCAGCTCATGCAGCAGCAGAACTCGATTCTCCCTGGTTCTCGATTCTCACTCTTTTGACGCGCTAAACTTGGCCCCCAAACTCTCCATCCCCCTTCTATCACCTCCCAGCACCTATTTATAGCCTTTTTGGAGCAAGAATATCACGCAATAACTTCAAAAATATCTCCATTACACGGCATTGATAAAAATATTCTAGGGGATATTTTCTTCCCTGTTTTACCTCCTCAAGCTGTTTTCTCGTGACAGAAGACTCCTAACACGAGTGACCATCCGGAAGCGAAGATAACTCGGAGCATGCACGCGAAAAATCTCTTGAACACACATTCAGAGCTCGGAAAACCCGAGAGACTCGTTTTCTCCCATGTGAGATTCTAGCCAAAGTTAGTCGATAAAATAGCCTATAATGTACTGTTTAGCCAAGAGGAACAAACCCAAATCATTCCAGCCCTTTAGTCTCACTATATCAAGCCCAAAAATCGAGCCATGAGTCTCACGTTGAAGAACGGATATTTCCGCCAAAACCAAAATTTAAAATGTTGAAGATGGTCACCCCTTATCCAACAGCTGGGGGTGCGAATATCAATTGGGTGCCCCTTAGTAATTGGGTTACCCCTTATCCAAAGTGGGAGTCCGAATATCAAATGTCCTCCGGAGGTGTTCCGAGCAACTTTTCGAGTTTCGAATTTTCCAAAAATACCTAAAAATACATAAAAACACAATAATAGTACAAAAATCGAGTTCCAACAATAGAGACAATGAGGACAATTCAGACACAAAAATGTGTCTATCACATAGTCAGGGAGTCACGGGTGTTGTTTACGACCTGAAGGCGTTACTGCTCTCAATATGCGGAGAACCGCCTGAATCTATGCACGGTCTCTCCACATAGTCATGGAACGGTGAGTGTCACCGACGTCCTCAAGGCGTCCCGCGCCCAACTATTCTTCTATGTGGAAGGGGGTCTCTCTCCTGATCGAGGAAATGTAAGTGTCACCGACGTCCCGAAGGCGTTCTTCGTTTCTCAATCTACGGAGAACCGCCCAATTATGTTATTTCGCATAGAGGTCATGATGAAATGCCGAGGATAAAATCGCTCGGCCTAGTGGGGCTTTTCGAAAACATATTCATCATGGCTTCGTAAAATATGAATCGTTGCATGCCTGAAAGCCGTGTCGAAACATGCATCACGATTTTACGGTTTTTCCCTTTGTTGAAAATCCACCATCAACACTTTGTAACCTCAGTTATTTAAGTAGTATCTACCAAAGTGACATCTCAGTTTTAGTATTTGGTCACTATTTCGGAAATTTAATCCTATAATTGGGTATGAATATCTTTTATTTTAATATTTAATATTTAATCTTAACTGAAAGAACTGCTTTGCAAGCCAACTTACTTGCACCAGCACCGCTCACTCTTCCTACTTGGGTCTCTTCAACAATGTATATTCCATTCAATGTTAATTATCCCCTCTATGTTTCTTATTTGTAGTCATATTGATGTGTTGGACAGTACTAGCATGTCAGTCTTTATTGAAGATATTCTACAGTCTCAGACAATAGTTGAGCCATAGCGCCAAACACGTTTATTACTTGTACCAGCATGGTTGTTGCACTCTATCTGTGTGCCAAGTTTGTGTGCGTGCGTGTTTCGGTGTTTGTTTGTTTTTGTGAATGTGTGTTGTTTGTTTGAATGAGTTCAGAGTCCATGCTTTCAAAGTAATTAGAAAATCTCAGACATTTTTATCTTTTTGCAACATGTGTACTTCAGATTCTATGCGATTAACTTTTCTGTTTTAAAATATAGGGAACACTTGAAGAAGTTGAAAGAAGAGACGAATAATGATAACTTGTTGTCATAACGGCAACAAAAAGAGTTTCCTGATTGGTTTAAGACTCGGGTATGTGGAAAATTTCATTGTCTCAAGTTTTAATACGTTATGATCATTTGTTGTATATTTATTTACTCGCGTAGTGTTTTTCAAACAATTTGTAGATGTTTGATTTGCGTCTAGAAATTCACCAGAAGCTACCGACGAATTTTATTCATTGGCTTTGGGGTTTGCGTTACGAGCAAACACATATTCATCTTGCAACCTGAATGGAGTTCGGTTTCATACGAAACAACGAGTCATCTCTGGTAAGCGCCTGCTGAAAAAGCGGGGGTCTAACAACCACACCAATATTTCTTTCGGCAATCAGATGGACTAACTCCAAGATAATTCCAAGAGAATCAACTAGACAGTCGAGACTCAATAAAGGAAATATATCCAAGAGTTATATCTCAATTTCTCAATACAATCGCAAATCAAACAGATAGAATTCGTGAGCTTTGATTATTATGAGAAACAACTTGAACGGTACCAAAGACTAATGTTCAAGTGTTAATCAATTTCAATCAACAGCCAAAGGTTGGATTTATTAATTGATTGAACTACGCACAAACTGTGATATTTAAATTATATAAACAAATATAATACGAAAAAGAAATAACATGATAATTTAAGTTTTGTTAACGAGGAAACCGCAAATGCGAAAAACCGGGACCTAGTCCGCATTTGAACACCACACTGTATTAAGCCGCTACATACACTAGCCTACTACAAGTTAACTTCGAACTGGAATGTAATTGAGCCCCAACTAAGTCTCACACCGATTAAGGTACATTCGCGTTCCTTACGTCTCTGAATCCCAGCAGGACTCTACGCACTTGATTCCCTTAGCTGGTCTCACCCACAACTAAGAGTTGCTACGACCCAAAGTCGAAGACTTTATAAACAAATTTGTATCCCACTTAAAAGTCTATTCTCGATAGATAACTGTCTCCACGAAATATCTACGAAGTTTTTGTTCCGATCTTTTGATAAATCAAGGTGAATAAGAACCAATTGATAATCTGGTCTTATATTCCCGAAGAACAACCTAGAAATATCAATCACCTCACGATAACTTAACTATATGGTAGTAGAACATGTTATTGTGGAATCGCAAAGAATGGGACGAAGAACTTTGTGATTATTTTTTATATCTTACCTATCGTAGATAAATCTCGAGCAAATCCTAGAGAAGATAGTACTCAACACGATAGAACAAGTAAGATCATAACACGCAACTACAAAGAAAATAGTTGGGTTTGGCTTCAGAATCCCAATGAAGTCTTTAAGTCGTTAACCCATAATGGTTTTAGGAAAAACCTAGGTTAAAGGAAAATCGACTCTAGTACGCAACTAGTATCACACAGGAAGTGTGGGGATTAGGTTTCCCAGTTGATAGAGTTCTCCCTTATATAGTCTTCAAATCAGGGTTTGATAGCTTTAAAACAAAGCAATCAATATTCGCCGTTAGATGAAATCCTGATTTAAGATTCAAGCTAAGTTTGCTTAAAACCAATGCAATATCTCTCCACTGTTAGATGGTCTTAGCTTGTTACACACAAATGAAATATACCTTCATTTAGATATGGGTAACTGTACCTAAACGTGTATATTGAGTTGGCTCAACAATAGTTAACCGAAGTTGCCATATGAATACTTTTTTATTAACCAAATATCTAACACCTCTAGATCAAATGATAATCAAATGAATCTAACTGTGTTACTCATAGAGTTGTTCAATTGTTTATATTCTCATAGAAGTATACAAGACACAGTTGAAACAAAATCAGATTGATTCAAGAGAATCAGTTCATGAACATTTTAGCCACGGTTTGCAAAGATTGCATTCCTTAATTTATAAATGTATTTGTTCATGAGTATGAAATCATACTTAACCGATTTTAGAACTTAAACCAACTTAGTTTGCAAACGGGTAGGCAAACTTAAGTTCCGAAATTTGGTTACATCCGACAGTTCGCAAACGGGTATGCATGCTATCGTACGAGAGTCAGTCAGCCATCTACTTGTTGCCGACGACTATCTCATCTTTGCGACAACTACCCTTGTCGATACTAGAAATTTGTTGGACTTATTGACCAGTTTTGGGTCAGCCTCATGTCAAATGTTAAATTTCTAAACATCAGAAGAAGAAAAAATCAGTAAGTATTTTCATAATAAATTGGTAAAATGGTAAGGACAAATTTAAAAGTTAGGAAAATAAGAATGACGAATAACTCCCGGGAGATGCCTCTTTTTATTAACCAATCTAAAGTCAAATGCTTTGACTCGCTAATAGTTTGGTTTAAGTCTAGAGTCCAAAACTAAAAAAGTAAGTTGTTAAATCCAGCATCAAGAGTTGTTACCGTCAAAACTATCACAAAATTCATCCTTATCTTCCAAATGAAATGCTTTCTTGTTCCAAAAACTATTACCAACTAACTTACCTCCATCGAAAGAAATTTTGGGTGTGGTAAAAAGGAAAGTGGCAAAGGCATTTACATAAAGGCATGGACTGGAATTTGCAAACCAAAAAACTGTAAAAGGCTCGGATTCAGAGACCTCCGCACAAACAATCTAGCTCAACTTTGTAGAGTCTCGTGGAGACTAACCCAATTCCCAAAAGCCTTATGGAGCCAAGTTTTGAAAGCAAAATATTTTCCTAACTATAAACATCCTCTTGGAACCAATTTCTAAACCTTCTAGCTCTTGTATATGAAAGTGTATTAATCATAAAGGTCTAACAGTGATAAAAATTTACTCAACTTGGGAAGTTCGAAGCGGGAATAACATATATATTGGAAGGTCTACTGGTTTCCTAACATGGAAATCAACTAGTCAGACTTATAGATACTATGAATTACAACTACGTGAGCGACATTGTTGATGCCAATGGAGATTGGGATGTCTGTTGATATCAATTTATACTGGAAACATACACAAAAAAGAACCTCCCAAACCATACTAATTATCATGTAGCCAATGTTTTTGTAAACCATATAATATGACATCGACCACCTATTCAATATAAACTTTAAAGGGGTGTTAAATAGACAAACCAACATTATTACCGTTGGACTGAGTATGCATGGTTGGTTTGGAAATTTTAGGGAAGCCAAGTGTCAAGTACCTATCCTAGGAGGAGGGTTCCCGCATCATGTTCGCTATCATTATCTAGTATAATTTATAATTAGTAGCCTTTAACCAAATAATGGTTGTCATTATCAATTGTAAGGAATGGGTTAGATTCGGCCATCTGTGCTAGTAATATCCGTTAGATGTAGGGCTGGGAAGCTTATCTTTATAAGCTAATTGTTCTGTAATGAAACTCATCAAATTATTAATCTAAAGTTCGTTTATTCGATTTAGGTTAGTTCTTCGGAATTAGAAGGCTTGATTCTCACGAATCAAGAGAGGTTTATCCTCAAACTATCACCCCAATCTTGTCATCGTACTCAAGTACACGACACTAAGGTACAAACAATAGAAGCAAGGTGAGACAATAAAGCGGGGACCAAAGCTTTGAAGGAAGAACTTTGTGGGCTAAATTTATAGGGTTTAACGTAGTGGAGTGGAAGGAGATCGAAAGTTGATATCTCCTCATCGGAAACCAAAGAACATGCATCATAAGGAAAAGACAAACCATTTTACAAGATCTTTTACACAAATACTTAAGCTCAAATATAGTAAGATTTAATTCTTTTAAGGAAGTGCAAACTAGGTTAGTGCGGCTTTGGCGTCACAATCCATTGCAACACCGTCTTGTCCGTATATTTTTCCTCCCGGTTTCTTAACTAGACATCTTTATTATAATACTAGAAAAACTTTTTGCTTCTAAAACTCATTATAAAATCGTGTTCTTAAATTAATTTCTCGATTATTTTGCTTTTAGAAGTTGAAAAGTAACTTCTCTTGACATATCCAAACATGCTAATTGAAGCAGAACGGTGTAGACACAAGTATAAATAACATATATGAATGATTAGCTAACAAGCATAAATAGTTGCACCTACTTGCCCTTAGTCCTCTCTCGTCCCTATCCACACATTGTTATTAGAATTGAGACTTAAATTGCCGAAATTGCTATTATGTGTTATTAATTATCCCGACATTTTTAGGGGCGACCCCAAACGAATTAGGGGGCGACACTAAAAGACAAAAAGGTCACCCAAACGTAAATCTAAGCTACCCTTATCTTCGATTTTTCAAAATGGCCAATATGCCCTTATATAATCGGTATCCAACACTATAATCGGTAGGTTAAAGGTGAATCGGTAAGTTAAATTGAAACTATACCTACCGATTATTGTGTAGATACTTCGGCTAATAATCCCTTTTATAATCGTTAGCATATCCAACTTGTAAGACTACCGATTATAAGGAGCCCCATATTCAACCTTGGCAAAATTCCATAGGTTTTGAGGGGTGCAGAGCCAACCATAACCACTTGGCTTGAGCTGTGGATGTAGCCATAATCGGAAGCCTAATAGGTTACATACACTACCGATTATAAGTTGCCCCAAAATGAGTTTTTTCTAAAATCCTTCACGTAATGAATTTTGAAATCTACCATAATCGGTAGGGTATATAATTATATAACCCACCGATTATAACGAGCCCCGGATCCAACCTTTGCCGTATTTCATAGGTTTTGAGTGTACACAGCCAGCCATAACCACTTGGTTCGTGTTTTGGATGCAGCGTTAATCGGGAGTTAAATATATTACCAAACCATCCGATTATTGGTTGCCCCAAAATGAGTTTTTCTAAAATCCTTCATGTAAGGGAATTTGAAATATACCATAATCGGTAGAGTTAACAACTTAACAACCTACCGATTATAAGGAGCCCCAGATCGAACCCTTGCCAAATTCCATAGGTTTTGAGTGTACAGAGCCAGGCATAAACATGTGGTTCGTGATTTGGATGTAGCCATAATCGTAAGCCAAATAGGTTCCACAACCTACCGATTATAGGTTGCCCCAAAATGAGTTTTTTCTAAAATCCTTCATGTGATGAATTTTGAAATCTACCATAATCGGTAGAGTTTATTACTTCTTACCGTCCGATTATACGAAGCCCCAAATCAAACCTGTGCCAAAATCCATTGGTTTAGAGGGTACAGAGCCAGGCATAACTATGTGGCTCGTGATTTGGATGTAGCCATAATCGGACGTCAAATTGATTCCAAAACCTACCGATTATAGGTTGCTCCAAAATGAGTTTTTTTCGAATTTGAGAACTATATTAATCGGTAGTTAATAAGACTTCCGATTATACAGTTGCCCCAAATTTTGTTTTTGCGAAATGTCATTTTTTCGAATTTGGGAACTAGAATAATCGGTAGTTAATATGACTTCCGATTATAAAGTTGCCCCAAATTTCTTCCTTGACGAAATCACCAATTTTGGGAATTTAGGAGCTACTATAATCGGTAGTCTCGTGAGGTTGTTTTTCCTACCGATTGTTATAGAAGCCAGATGCGCGTTAGGCACAAAATCGATATAATCGGTAGTATAATATCGTTACTAAGCTTACGATTTCTTTATAATAATCGGACAAAAAATAGCTTCCGATTATGTAAGGGCATTAACGTATTCTCCGCGTTTTTGGACATCCCTTAACGGTGTATATGGGTTGGGAATAAAAAAGTCGCCCCTAATTCGTTTGGGGTCGCCCCTAAAAATGCCAGGTTAATTATATCTGAGATTAAAATTGAATTAAAAACTAGTAATAATTAGTATTAGCACTTTTTACTTTTTATATGTCTCTATTGGTTATTATTTTTATAGAAAAAAATAATTTATTACTAGTTTAAAAAGTTTAAAAAGGTAGTCTCTATCCTATACAACATTTTGCGAAGCAAAAATTTATGTTTCTGGAATATTTTTGCTTAACTTCCTACACAACAAGCAATTTTTTTTTTGTGGGAATTATATAAATACCCTCTTTATTGACGGGCTTCAAAATTACCCTTATGAAGCAACAAATACACCCCTCTCCATCCAAAGCCCATCAGGGGTCCATTAAGAATTTTGCGAGATTACAAAATTACCCTTTCTATATAATTAA
>JAJJWW010001338.1:0-20771 GCA_023531295.1 Papaver armeniacum
TTAATGTTAAATATGTTTGTTGTTATCTAATATTCGATGATAAAGACAGTTTTTACAGCCAGACTCATGTTTCTTTGGCTAACATTGCGGTTGTTGATGATGAAGGCGAGCCTGTATAGCACATTGTTGAAGATCCATTTTATGTAGAAGATTCATACCATGCCTGGCATTTTATATTCTTGATTGCAAATTTGTGAAGATTCGTCTAACATTTGGGCATCATGTTTGCTGCTATTATTATGATTATTGATAATGACAGCCAGTTCATCTACAACTGCTTTGTTGATGAAGATCTCAAACAGCATTAACTCTTTGAAGAAATGAATCGTGGTTGAGATTAAGCATTTTAAGATCTTGTTTCTTGATGTATAAGATCTGGCGTTTTTGAGTATCTAGAAATCGCATTTATGTTGTCCGTGTCAAGACGCCTAAGAAGATGTTGTTGTCAAGATGAAGCATTTAAGATGTTGGAGTTTATATGGACTTCATTCCAGTAAATGTAGTTCTGCTTTTTAAAGCTTTTATATGGACTTCATTCTGAAATGAAATCGTTTTTTTCATGTTTTTATATGAAATTCATTCTAGAAATGAAGTATGTTTGTATATGTTTTATATAGATCATTTTCTGGAATGAAGTCTTTTTAAGGCGATATGGACTTCATTCCGTGAATGAAGTCCATTTGTTCAAGACGCCTAAGAACATGTTGTTGCATCAAAGACAAGATGAAGATGTTGATGACTTATATCCTTAAATGAAGTCCTGCTTTTTGTTTTTATATGACTTCATTCCAGTGAATGAAGTCTGCTTTTTTTTCATGTTTTTATATGAAATTCATTCTAGAAATGAAGTATGTTTTGTATATATAGCTTATATAGACTTCATTTACTGAATGAAGTCTGCTTTTAAAGCTTTATACGGACTTCATTCCGTGAATGAAGTCTGCTTTTTTCATGTTTTATATGGATTTCATTCCGCAGTCAAATGAAGTCTTTTTAAAGCTTTTATATGGACTTCATTCCGTGAATGAAGTCTGCTTTTTTCATGTTTTATATGGAATTCATTCCGAAATTGAAGTGATGTTTGTATATAAGCTTATATAGACTTCATTCTAACGTTTCGTTTTTTGCTGTTTATATTTACTTCATTCCGTAAATGAAGTCTGCTTTCAGAGGACAGTGAGCATTGGACTTCATTCCGGGGAATGAAGTCTTTTATTAACTTTTTGTATATGTTTTTTTTGATTTTAGGCGGACTTCATTCCCTGGAATTTAAGTCCTGCTTAATTTGCACTAAAAAATCTTACAAAAAAAATAATAAATAAGGATATTTTTGTCTATTTAAATATTTTTAAATAATTACGACTAAAAAAACGTTAAGGTTTTGAACAAAGGACCAAACAGACATGGGCCCACCTAAAAAGGACCAAACGATATTTTTCCCATATAGATAATCATTATATTCGAAAATGATTGTATCTCGCGGGTTAAATCCGGCGGGCCATCCCGCAAAGTGAGAGTAAAGAGGGGGTGGGACCCACATTAAACCAACCCTAATAAACCGTCGAGCCAAAAAAAAAAAAAATTTGACTTGTTTTTCTGGGTCGGGTCATTTCCGCATTATATTACCCCCTCAAATGAAAACATCATGCCTATCAAAAAAAATAAAATAAATAAAAATAAAAAATAATAATGAAAACATCATAACTATGAATGATGTTAATAATAGGATCTAGCCTCGGGCCACCAATATCCCACTAAGTATCAAAACAGTAATAATGTATGACAGAAAAGAAAATGTAGCTTTGTATACACAAAATCTAACGGACCGGACATGAATAATGACCATGACCATTCGGACCAATTCATAATGACATAATTTTGTAACTGCTTTTTCCTTTTATTACCTCATTACAAAAATAATCTGGCGTGGCATTACCCAAAATTGCCAATTGTACATCATAATGGGACCATTTATTACATATCTACGTACGTCAATGAATGCAGAGTTGCAGACCCCTTTCCCCTTCACCGTTACATCATTTTACCACAAAAAGAAATAAATGAAGAACTTTGATCGTCGAATCTTATCAAAATTACCTTAAATCAGACGGTTCACATCTCTTCTACTCTTCATGTTAAAAAGGTTGTGAAAAAACACTCACTACGGTCCCGCACTAGTAAGCAAAACCAAACAGCAAAAGCATTCTCCTCTTTACTCAATTCTCACTTCTCCTTCTTATTCTGTCTCTAGAAATGTTCTTATCAAGATCATGGGTTCTTCTCATTTTCATAAACATAATCACGATAACATCAAAGTTTTATCTAATACATGGTGAATTACCGGGCACATGGGAACTTCTTGTAGCCAACGCCGGCATTTCTTCCATGCATACTGCCGTAACACGTTACGGTACCGTTGTGTTGCTTGATCGCACAAATATCGGTCCTTCGAGAAGAATGTTACGTAAAGGCCATTGTCGTGATAATCCAGACGACAGAGTTTTGAAACATGATTGCTATGCTCATTCTGTTTTATTCGACCCGTTAACAAATGAAATCAGACCATTGATGATTCAGACAGATACGTGGTGTTCGTCTGGTCAGTTTTTGCCGGACGGAACTCTTTTACAAACCGGCGGCGATCTTGATGGTTTAAAGAAGATTAGAAAATTCGTTCCTTGTGAAAGAAATGAGTTTTGTGATTGGGAGGAACTTCAAGATATAGAATTGGTCAGGGGCAGGTGGTATTCGACGAATCAGATTTTACCCGATGGTTCTGTGATCATTGTGGGCGGACGGGCTGCAAATAGTATTGAATTCTACCCGCCAAGAGAACCCGGCGTTTTGCCGTTACAGTTTCTGGGTGACGTGAAAGATGATCAAATGGATAATTTGTACCCTTATGTTCATCTACTACCAAATGGTAATCTCTTCATATTTGCGAATAATCGAGCTGTACAATATGATTATATGGCCAACTCTGTCGTACACGATTATCCACCGTTGAAAGGCGGCCCGCGTAACTATCCATCAGCTGGTTCTTCAGTGATGTTGGCATTACAAGGGGATTATACATCAGCGGTAATTGTTGTGTGTGGTGGTGCAGAATATGGTGCTTTTGTCCAAAAGAGCACAGACACTCCGGCTCATGGTAGCTGTGGACGGATTGTCCCGACTGATCCGAACCCGGATTGGGAAATGGAAGACATGCCTTTTGCAAGGATTATGGGTGATATGGTAATGTTACCAACTGGTGATGCACTGATCATAAACGGTGCTCAATCTGGTAGTCAAGGGTTCGAACTGGGTACAAACCCGTGTTTGAATCCCGTTCTTTATAGACCGTCCGAACCTGTTGGATTACGATTTATGACTTTAACTCCAGCTACAGTACCAAGAATGTACCATTCGACAGCGAATTTGTTACCGGATGGTAGAGTTTTAGTTGCAGGTAGTAATCCCCATTACTTCTACAAGTACGGTGGCGATTTCCCAACAGAGTTGCGGCTCGAAGCGTTCTCGCCGGAGTATCTGTCAGCCGACCGCGCTAATCTTAGACCAGTTATCGAAGAATTACCTGAAAAATTATGTTATGGACAGGCTTTTGAGGTTTTTATATCAGTCACACTGCCGATTGTTGGCATAGTTGAGGTGAATTTCTGCAAATGCGCCTTTCGCCACACATTCTACTCACAAGGACAGAGGTTAGTCAAATTGGGTGTCACGTCTGCGATACCTGAGTCAGGTGGTGCTGTTGGTGGCAAGTATAGGATAGGCTGTACAGCTCCACCAAATCCCAAGGTTGCTCCGCCGGGTTATTATATGGTGTTTGCAGTTAACCAAGGTGTACCTAGTGTTGCTCGATGGGTCCAGCTCATTTCTTGATCATTTTGGTGTCTAGCCTTGTTTATTTTTGTAGGTTATTGGATTTTATTTAGAAGCTTTTGTCCAATCGATAATGATATTTCTTCTTTTTTATGTTCCCTAGTGAGATCTGACATTTTACTTTCAGTTCATTTTCTTAGTTCTCATGTCATACAGTATATTCAGCTCAAAGATTATCACAATGGCCCAACTCTTCGTCCGTGCCAAAGAAAATATCTTCAGAATTGCATTTTAATGGACAAACAATGTAGGGAATATGAAGTTGTAATTCTTTTCATTTTTTCTCTCAGTTTCTTATAATGTCAAAACATATCATATGACATTGTTTAGATTCTAATCCAAATGTGATGGTGCCTGAAATGAGTCCAAGACAAAAAAAGAATTTTGGATTTCAAACCGCACACTTACCATTCAAAACATTCATGTTCATAAAATACATAATACACTAATTATGTATGTATTACAAAAATACACCAACTTCTTTTTAACTAATATACTCCAAATGATACTACTTGTGTTCATGCTAAATATGCCAAAATAAAAAGTGACTGTAACATTTCTGCAGAAATGGAGGGAGCATTAAAATCAAATGATTTAAGGGATCATTTCTATTCCATGTCGTTCATCCTCAGAAGAATCAGCAACAACAGCAACTCTTTTCTCCACATTCTTATACGAGTACCTTCTGGCAAGGTACGTATAAACAAGTAAATTCACAGCATTAATGGATGCTAATACCCAATAAAACTTGTCCAATCTACTATGATTCAGATCTTTACCAAACCAACTCCTTCGACCACCTCGTTCGGTCAAATGATCAATAATAGTTATTAGGAAACTACTGAGAAAACTTGAAGCACCAAGAACACTCAAGTAAAATGCTATGCCTAAACTTCTCATTTTGTCAGGTACTTGATCGTAAAAGTACTCTTGTAAACCTACAATTGCGAACCCATCTCCTATTCCGATCGATATTAGTTGTGGTGCTAACCAGAATACGCTCATTGAGCTTGACCCGGAGGCAGATCCACTGAGAATTTCTCTGTTGACAACTTTTAACCTTTTAAGCTCGACTAATGCGGATATCATCATTGATACCATGGCAAGAACCATACCAATACTGATGCGTTGAAGAATGCTGATTCCTCTTTCATTTCCCGTGACTTTTCTTAGTACGGGTACTAGGATTCTATCGTAGATAACTACCGAGATTAACATTGCAATTGCTGCAACCGAGTAGATAGAAGCCGGTGGGAATTCAAAATTACCCATTTTTCTGTTCATTGTTGCGGCTTGTTTTATGAAGAATGTTGTTGCTTGTGCTACACATAGTCCAAACGCTAAAGTACTCAGCCATATCGGAATTAAGTTGAGGACAAGTTTCAATTCCTCAACTTTTGTTACTGTGGCTAGTCTCCATGGACTTTGTTTCTTCTTGATTGCTACTTTTTCTTCATCTTCCTCCGGATATCCGTCTTCTAAAATTGCAGCTTTGTCAAGAAAACTGTAAAATCGACAAATAAGTTCTCTGGTCAGATTTCAGTTGCGCATCATATTATCTATGCTCAAATTCAAGTGTAAGTTCATATATACGCACCTTAGCTTTCTTGTATGGCAAAGTAGTCTTGACCCGTTTGACTTGGGAATTTCATATAGAAGCCCTGGGTTTGAAGGATGCGGCAGGTTTCTTTTGGCAATGGCAGCTACCAGTACTTGCAACATGGGTGTCAAAGGGCTTCCTTCTGGCACCCGGTAACGATAAAATCGCTTACCCATAAGGAAAAGCACTATTGATAAAGCCATAGAACATGTGAGAACCATATCTGCAGTAGCCCAGCTAACTTCATCCTGAACATAAACGATTACCGTTACACCAATTAAGAGTCCAGAACAAAGTGCAAAATTCCACCAGTTGAAGTATGACATCTTTTTCATCCTTTCTTGTGCATGATCCTCGTCGAACTGATCAGCTCCAAAACTTTCCAGAGAAGGTTTATGCCCACCAGTCCCGAATGAAATCAAATACAATGCAAGGAAGAATATAATTTCGTGAAGTTTTTCTGATTTCTGACACAAAGCCGAATTATCACAGGGCTTTAAACTTGGAATAACTTCTGACATTGTCAAGAGACCCAAACCCTGTAATCAACCAAGTCACATACATGATGAGTACAGTCAAACAATTTTAGAGCATTAGTTAATCTGTATTCGTTGCTTTCAGTTTAGCTTTAATTACCAAAAGATAGACGACCGAAGAAATTAGAATCATGGTGAATCTCCCAAAGTAAGCATCGGCGAGAAATGCACCAACTAATGGCATCAACGTAGTTACACCCGACCAATAGTTCACATTTTTTGCCGCTGTTTTGAGGTCTTGGTGCATCACTTTTGTTAAGTAGATAATGAGATTAGTTGCTATTCCAAAGTAAGTTAACCTCTCACTGAACTCGATTGCTGTTTCAAGTAAAAGCAAGAAAAAACATCGGTACGCTAACAGCTGCTTCGTATATATCTTGTTTACCAAAAAAAAAAAAATAACAAAAAAAAAAAAAAAAAAAAAAGAAGAAAAAAAAGATTCATATATATCTGTACCTAAAGTTGATCAGTGCCAGAAAAAACACATAGTTGATTCGAGAATTGACGTACAGTTCTATTCCTAGTTACATGTTTCATTGTCCTTTTTGCCTAGAAGATTAAAATCTCTTTTTTATAAGATCAATCAAGGTTCAGTTTGGACGTTCAAGCTTAATCGATAGAACGAAAAGTACAAAGACAAATTAAACATACATATTGTCGAAACTTCAGTTGCAAACAAACCCTCCCTTTCAGTAATCAACATTTCACACTTCACAGTTGCATTTTGATTGTTAGGTTTGCTTTGACGGATAGTTAAAATCCAATAAATCACTTTATGTATCAAAAATTTAAAGCTGTAGCAAAATAGTAATAATTCTACTAGTCGATTCATCGGCAGCATGATTTTGCAAGAAAACGTTAAGTATTAGTAGTACTTGTTTAATTAATTAATTAATACGTACCAACGACGAAAAGAGCAGCTTTCCATGCACCAGTGGATGATCTAAGGGGGAACCCTTCCTTTATGATCCAAAGATGAATCATAAACCCATTTATCATCAGTATCATGAACTTGATGCTCATGCTCCATGGGTCTTCTTTTCCTAGCTAGGTGAGGTATATATTGTAGGAAGCCAAGTAGATTTAGAAATATGAGAGGGAAAAGGGGTTTTGCAGTGAAGAAGAATGAAGGGTGTTAAGACAAGTATATATAGCTATAGAGAAATATATGATCATGCATATTGTAGCTAATATTACTAGGGTTATTGAAAGTGATTTGTTGACTTGTGTGTGTGCTTCCTGACATGATTGTTTTGATATAGAAATTAAAGGAGTATGTGGTATGTGTACTAGATAGAATTCATTCCTTCCTTCCACTAATATCTTTCAACAAAAGAAATACTGATGTGAATTGTAACTACCCATTGAATATATTCCTTCTTGCTTTTGGTTACTACTGATGAGTCTACTACTGTCATAGTCGTCTCTCTGTTGAGTACATGATTCAAAAAGTTTCCGCTACCTATTGCGCGTTTTCTCTCTTAAACTTGTAAGGTGACCTACACGAGGGAATGCTCTGCCAGCGGTGGCATCACTGACTGGTTACATTCTGTGGTGTGAACTCCTCGTTGCCTTTCGGCAACTTACTAGATTGTCTGCGGATTTGCTTGCTTCCCACACATATAACATGTTACATGTGCGCTTATACCATTTCCAGACAAACATATACGATATTCGGCTAAGGTTATCCAAACTACTCTATTATAGTAAGATTGTACAGTTTTTGTGCACTCTGCTCGGGAAGGGAAATAAATCCAGAGTGAAATAACATGTTATTGTTGAGATTATTAGTCCCACATTGTCCAAGATCTAAGATCCTGCGTTAGGTATTTTCTGCCTCTCCACTCATTGCCAATTGGTTTGAGTTGGACGCCCGTATTCTAACATGGTACGAAGCAGGGCTATTTTGACATTTAGTCACTTGATCGCGCCTTTACTCCGCGTCACCCGATTTAATTGTCCACGCCATTTAGATCCAACGGCGGCCACACGTGGGGGCGTGGTTGAGATTATTACCCCACATTGTCTGGGCATCTAAGATCCTCATGCTTATAATCCTTCTGCCTTTTCACTCATTGTTTGAAGGTTGGAAATGGAGCCCGATTCTCCGTGATTCTTATTATGCACGTTTGATGATGAAATTTGTGAAAATGTAGTCATGTCAAAGTCAGAGATAATGTTACGGACTTACAGTACGATTGTACAAATTAATCCTGTGATCCAAACCCAATTTGGCAATTTGATTATGTGTTATCTTTTTTGGTAATGGTAGGTAGTGATTCTAGACGACGGATTAAGGATGAGAACCAAATAAACAGGCCAATAATACATATCTATAAGTATGATAATCTTTCTGATCAAAACAAAACAAAAAAAAGTATGATAATCTTATCTTATTTATTTATGGTGACCCGACCCCAACAAAATCTACTCAAGCCGATTTGTTTGAAAAAATTAACTTAATGTTGGAAAAAAATGGGGATCACAAGTTCAGTTGGATTAATGGGTTATGCATTAACTTAATTGCGGGACTATTAAACTAATCAACAGGTCACGTTTCTTTAACTACTTTTGAATAATTTAATCAATATGCAGTTAGTCAAAATGTACTTAATCGAAGATTCAGAACTTTCTAATGCCGTATCTAGCTTATTTTATTAGGGTTGACTAGAAAAGACTCGAACAGGAATGGCAAAAATGCAAGTTCCTTATGGCTAGTATGTAATCTTAATAGGGGTTTAATTAGGTTTATTGAGTTTGAATTGTGGCCACAACTTTTTTCTTATGGTGGTGGTATGACCCCATTAGTAGCTTATGGAATGGAGCGATCATAAAGAGAATCAAGCCCCATTTTGTTGGATCCAAAATATAATCCCACTAATTATTTTCCGATGCTAATCGTGCGCCACCTACTAATATATTCTTAAGGGAAAAAGGCTGTCAATGAGTACCCAATTCGAACTGACCGAACCCGTACATAACGGTCCAGTTAAGGTACTAATATGAGACCCACCGGCAGAATTAGGACCCGACGAGTAGACTCATTTGGGAACCGATTAATATCGGGTCCTAAACGGGTATACCCGACGGGTATTGGGTACCCAATTAAATTCTTCCCTAGCCGTAAAATATACGTTAATAATCCACTTCACAGACTTTCTGTGCAACTGTGATGCTACAATATCATCTTTTTTCCTCTCTTAGCATTAGTTTTTAAATTTTCTCATTCATTTAGTTTTAATATCTTGTTTAAGAATGATACAAGATGTTGTTGCTTATACCACATATCATCCAAATTAAATAATTAATGGATCCTCTTCAAGAATTCAACTGCGAATGTTATTATCTATACTGCTAACTAGAAATCCGCCGGGCCTTACGCCCTGCTCAACCTCTGCTTTTAGTTTCAAGCATATATACTTTATTCGTATGGCACATATTTTCTCGAAAAATGGTTTTTCAAAGGAATAAAGAAGATTATTGCATATTTTAAAGTGCATATGATAGCCTTTTAACATCAGGGTGTTAAAAGGCTTGATATGAAGTTAAAATACTTTGAAATTATACGAAAGTATGAACACACATTTTATCATATATTATCCAAATATTTGTTTTCCGAAAGCAATTGAAAACCCAAAAATCTCGTCTCTTCCGTTGATTTAGTATAGGGCTTGTCATTCCGAAAGGTGTTGGTGCCCATCTTATTGCTAGGATACCCACCAATTCTTTGGAAAACTTATATTTTAAATAGAGATTTAAATAGAATTATATTCAAAATGGTAAATACAATTTTCGATTCATAAAATTATCAAAAACATAATTTATGCCAACACTTTCATTTACACTCATCAATCAATAACATGATGAGAATCAAGAGTAAACAAAAAATGACGGTGAATCAAAAAATGGAAGTTTGAGATCAATGGTTTCTCGGCGATTGATGATTTTTGTTGAATACCAAAAATACCCTTCATTGAATTAATCAAAACTATAATCGGTTAGAAAGGGTTAATCGAAAGACACACACCATCTTCCTAGTTGTCCCTCACAAATTTCCATCAAAATTTGCACCATATAAAGGAAAAAATTCAACAATATTGTTCTTTTCTTCCTCGATTTGTTAATTAATATTCCAAAGTATTCCAAAATTGATTCTAGAAATAAGGTCCATAATGTTTTCCTAATACATGACTCGAGTAAGTTTTCAAGCTCCTCGAGATCCGAGTTCATGTACTAATTTTTTGGCCTACTCCAAGTACGATGAGTCTTTTTTTCCTCATAATTGATACCAGGTAACTTGATATTGTATACATCGTCAGTTGTTTGTATTACGATAATCCTTTCTTTCGGATATTTCGTATCTCCCAATACCTATTTTGTAGGTTGAACACGTGATGTTGTTGATTATATCTACTTAATTTCTTTTGATCTTAACAAAACCTCGCTTTCTTCTATGTTAGCACTCATTTTGCAAAACATCATTTGTGCCACCATGTTTACTGTGAATAAAATGAAAAATGGTAATATAAAATTGAATTTAGTTAAATCCAAGTACCCTATTTACATTCAAATAAAAATTCAGCTCAAGAAAAATATTATTAAAAAGTTATATATTTGAAAGTCTAAGAAAATCCCATCACACAAACATAATATCATTTCAGCAAGCAATCATAGATAGTTTAAGACATATGAAAATAAATAAATAGTTTTAATTTTTTGTAACATCCTTTGACTCCTTTTAAGGCATGTATATGTAAAATAAAAAATAAATTATTTCTCCAATTATGTCGATATTAATTGATCCAAATTTATAGTACAACATTTGCTGCTTGTTGTCTCCTTGTTCCATCGCCAAGATCCCTCAAGAAATGGGATCTTATGCTGCCCTGATTTGCATATTAGGTGAAAATTTTCCCACTTAAAATGATGCCAGCTTCCTAAACTGCCAACTATTTCGCATGTGTATTCATCAATAATTCGATTACTTTCTAGATGATATCATTCTTAATACTTGGTATGTCTAGGCATACCACATAGATCGACTTCCCCTCTCTACATTTTTCTTAAGCATTGTATAACTCTTGCGGTAATACTTGACATATCGTTAATATAAATGGATGTGTAACCTTTATTATCAACATGTGATTGTAGAAAGAACGATATCCACATTAGTGTAACAAATAAACATTCGGGGACGGGTTAGGTTGTCATGGCGATGATAAATTGGATATCCACTTTCATCAAATACACATCATCAGCCTGTATCTTTGTATAATCTTTAGTTTTTATCTTTCTCATATAGGTAGTTTCTTTTAGGTAATCACAATACACGTATCTACAATCAAGATAATTGTTGATATTTTAGGTAATCAACATGTTCTTTCACTATTGCATTTCATCAACTTTTTTGTTGTCTTTCCCATTACTATGAATATCTCAATATCTTTGTCATCTTGTACCACATGGACCATGTAACCGACATTTTCTTAGTGTTTGAAAGAGAAATGGGTCATTTTTTATTTATAAATTTTGGCACAAAAAATTGTGAACTTGTTCCACCATTCAGATTTATTCAAAATTATTGAAGGTTTAAAAATAAAACTCATATATTGTTATCACGCTTTTGGAATTCGATCGTGTACACATATGCGATGGAACAATATAACCAAACATATCTTCTTCTTTCTTTTTTTTTTTGATAAAAAAGAAGATAACCAAACATATCTCTTTTCAAGCGGAAAACATGACATTATACATGAAGATCAGAAATATATTAATATGGTAGATTCCAATCCCCTTTAATTTTGGTCAATAGGATTCAATTTCATCGTCCGAAAGATATTTAGGTTATAAATTTGTATAGCCGCTATTAAATCTTGATATATTTTAAACCTTTATCTACCAAAATTTATTGGGAAAATTTTGTACTTCCAAAATTAGGAAATACTGAGTCGAAATTACATATGTTTTAATTAACACGCTATTATTTTTTATCCTTTTAATAGTTATAAGTTGTTAAATAATTTTATAATCATGATATATGTTCAAAAGTCTAAAATAAAAATAACACGGAAAAATTGTTTCAACATTTTGTAATCATTTCATTGAGATAATTACAAAGTTATTTAGAGTGTTTTTTTTGGAAATAAAAATTTAAGTCATATAGATTCCTCCTTAAGTTTTGAACATGGGCAGTGATGGAGCCATGTGGAAACTAAGGAGGACAATTTCCTACTCAATTTTAGGAAAATAAGTAGATTAGTTAAAAAATAGATTTTTAAATATTTGTCCCTCTCCGATTTCTCGTGAATTAAGAAAATATTTAGGGATACAAAGAGAATCTTAACATTTAGGCTTGATTACATAGGATATTATATTATTTTCTCGAACTTTGTAGGCACAAAATGAAAATTATTTAGGACATAACTCTTAAAAATTTGGGGTGGCCTTTTGTTATACAAAATTTTCTCTCAAGGAAATTCATGGCTCATCATTAAGCATGGGAGAGGGCATCTAATTTAGTTGATTTGTATAACCTGGCATGAGAATCTTTATCTTGGAAAGGTTGTCGTAATTTGTGTTGCATTTGTTTACTTTCCTAGATATCTTATTCCTATATTATTAATTCAAATTTATAAACCTGCCTACTATAACTATTGAAATCTCGTCTCCTTGCATTTCAATTATTGCAATGGAATTATATTAGTTTACCGTCCAACCCACGGGATAATATTAGTTTAACGTCAAAAAAGAATTATTTTTAGTAACAAATTTTGGATTTATATTTGAAATTAGGTTTTATGTCAACTAATATGTACTATCACATAGTGTTTTTTTTAAGTATACATAGTGTTTGTAAACACACGAAGAATAGTCCAAAACCAATGGTCTTTTGAGAAAATGCTGCTTTGTAAATAATTTTGTGTGAAATTGATCATAAAATATGTATCTGGATGAATTTTTAAATTTTAGTTCTTCGAAGACAGACATGTACCAAATGGTCCATTTGAATATAATAAATCATCTATGTTCCATTTGGAATATGCTTCGAAAAGGTGAGTACGATTGTGGTTGTTTTACTTATAAAGAAGTTAAAATTGCAAACTCATAGATAATTTCCAAAAAGTTAAATTAGGTCCTTGTGTTGCAGTTCATGAGTCCTCCTAATCTCTTACATTTATTCATACCTCTATGATTCATGTGTGGCGCTTGATTCAATAAAACATCGTCGCTAGGTATACATAATCAAATTCAAACTACCTTATAAGCTTTCCTAGAACCATTATTGGCTTGTCAATTTTTCTCAGAAAAGAATGATTCAAGTTATTGTATTGTTGAATTCTATTTTCACTTCAAATGTTTTAGCTCATGTGCTCCCCTTGCCTCGCAATTCCTCCACCTCGAATGACCCATGTTCCTTTGATTTCTTCCAGCTTGCATAGAAAATGAAGATACTTAATTTTTACGGGATCAAGAGTATATAAAGAGGCTTGAAAGAGACGGAGGATTTTAATGCATAATTACTATGTCAACTTCGTGAACATAACTATCCTAAAAGATTGAAACTCATGATCCTAAATAGTTTAAACGATTGCTTGATACAAAAATGACCTTTCCCAACAACCAATAATGATCTTAATGAAACAATAAAATGCTCTTTTTGCATCACAAATTTTCTTGCCTCAATTTTTGCTTCATGACTTCTAACTAATTCAACCTATAAATAATTCATTTATCACCTGATCACCATAATCAACGAATAATCAATCGAGATAAAACCTAATTTGGAACTATTATTTAAACTACCACAATAATAAGTACATGCATGATTGGGTTTTTGGTACTTAATAGGTTTTTTTTTATTGAAGAATCATATTAGGAAAATATAAAAATTGTGTTTGTTCTTCACGTCGTAAAAATGAGTATGCAGAAAATAATGAGAATCTGATATTTGGATACAATTTTTAGGAGTGGCATTTGCATATATAATGGTTTAGAGGAAATGGGTGTCCACATGGAAACCATAAACTTGCGAAAGAATCCACAAAGAAATGGCGTCGTATCACAAACCTTGTCTTGTTGTCGATCGTTATCTTCTTCGTTAAGTTTTAGTGTGAAATCAATATATACGTCACCCCATAAATTATATTTTCGTATGCCTTGGCTTCCCTTTTAGTGTACATTTGTTAAAATTATATTTATTTCGAGCTATCTAGATTTATGTGTAAGTTTATTGAATTCAATAATTCATATTCAATCGAGGACAAAATCCCGTGAGAAATGCCGGTAGATACAAATCATGTGGGACCCATGGTGGGTAATTCGCACTCGCTAATCCTCAAGGGAGCCCACGGGGCTGTTTTACCGGGATTTTTCACAGAGAAATCTTGTGTCAACGTAGCATCACCGGGGTTGAATTTCCATGCCACATGTCTTTGTTTTGTTCACATTGTACATCCTTATTGCTTCGGTTGAATTAGATATTGTATCATTGGATTGCATTTTACTTATTAAATAATGTCTTTGTAATCACAACTCACATATAATGCTTGAGATATAAGATAAATTCTTTTAATATCCATGTGTCGTCTAATTAACCTACTAATTTAGTCTTTTTAATACTTTAAATGGATTGGCGCTTCTTTTATTTGCATCGTATCGTATCTTATAAAAAAAGTATCGCAAACTAAAGTGCTTAAACTGATGAGCTACCGTTTTGTAGTTAAAGCTTTTTATCTCAAGAGTTGACGCTCGTTAACTCTATTGCAAATTGTCATTTTGACACAAATTTTTCGTAAATGATTTCGTATATGTCCATTTTTCTTTTCTTTTTCTCTTTGGGATTATATGTCCTTGTTGTTGGAAATTGTTTGTTTGACTCAAGTTTTGTAGTGAGTTCTCTTCCTCACCACCGATCGGGCCTGTGTGTTTTCGAATGAGAAGTGTCGATTTCACCCAATGTACGTATTCGTGGTAAAGTTAGACTATATATATATACCAACTTGTTCCTTCTTTGAACAAAGCCTTATGATGCCCAAAGTAATAGCATAATAAAGAGCATATGTGATCCTATTTCATGACATGAGTTTGTCAGGTTCGTTCCACTTGCTTTTCCACCTAATGAGTGATGTACTCACCTTACTCAGTTTACATTAATACTCGCATAGTCTTTCTAAGACCCGTTTCAAGTGCTTAAACCGATAATAGTTGCTTCAAGTGAATCATCCACTTTAGCAAGTATTGCATGAAGCCATCATTTGTCTTTTTACCACTTTTTTATTTATTTATTTCTAGATCAAGAAGATAATTAGTATTTTTGCAATGATAAGATCTCAAACTCGGGATACATAAGTTTACTCCGATAAATTGAATATAATAATATTCCATGAGAAGATAACAACGGTCTCTTGAAGATTGATCATGCTCTTTTGTCGATCTTATTGATTGATTACCCAATTAGTTAGTTTAATGATGCCATTGTCATTCATTGTTGTTGAAATTAGTTAAATTGCATGTTTAGGTATAGGAAAACTTTTATATCATGTAACTTAAAAACTGAATATGACATTTATATAAGGGTAGGATCCGTTGACATGGTTATAACGATATAATCTTGGCATTTTAGCGCCATTTTTTCTACCAAACCCAAACCGCGATGAATTTGAAGCTAATTTTTGGATGAAATGTTCTTCTTATAATTCTATACGATCCCACCAAAAATGTGAACATTCCGAGATGTATAAGACCACCATCTACCATTTTTAATATCAATCGTTGAAGATTAGCGGTTGAAATTTAAAATTTGCGGATGGTGAAGTCTCGTATTTTGGAATACTCTCATTTTTGGTAGGAATGTAGTGTTTTATATGAGTAATATGTCACAAAATCTTAGCTTCAAATTAATCGACTTTTTAGATTTTTCGAAAAACAAAGGCTACCATGTCAAGATTATGTCATTATAACCATGTCAATGGATCCTACCCTTTATGTAATGTAACTTAAAATCTGAGTGTAATATTTATCAATTTTGTGAGTAATAATACCTCTGCCAAAATATCAAGAAGATGCTTCTGGAGTTTGTTTAAAGTAGGGCCAACTCTAAGGGTGACACCAGAAGAGAACATCAAAGTGACTGTCTAAATCAAGGTTTAGAGAAAAACACCACGAAGCCACCACAAACTATAAACGTTGGTATTATTTAATTCCATTTTCTTAGAACTAAGGCCAGCGGCCAATTGTAACATTTTTATTTATGTATTTATTACTGTAAAATAAGTTATCTTTATAATAAAGTTAATATCGTGCAAATTATAGAGATACAAACTAATACCATCTCGGTACTAATCATACAAATGTAACTTTCGATTTGTGAGGGTAATGATTCACCTGCTTTCCAAAGCATTTATAAGCATTGAATCAAGAAGGCATTGAATGTATCAGTGGAATTTGTATAACACTAATACATACATACGACATCTTCAGTTCATGAAGGAATTAGATCCATCACATTGATTATGTGCTGGTTTTTGTTGTTTAACATATCCAGTAGAGGAAGGATGACGAATGAGAGTACTCAAAGAAGTAACAACGAGAAGCGGGCAATTTAACATACTACCATGACCTTAGAGGAAAGTATCTGTAGTTCGAACAAAAATGAATGCACATACAGCCTGAAATCAAGCTCATGTCGGCTTCTTGATATATTTCTCTGCTCGTACTGCCATCATTAACCTTACATTTTTAATATTTTCTTGGTTCCATAACTCTTAACGTGTTCAACTCACCCTCATAGTGGTACACTACAACTCGGCTAAATAAACATAGTGGTATCAAGGCAAGGAACGAAGTAGCTCAACACCCATTGAGCCGAAATGTGGAAAAAGTGCTCAATCAGAAAAGCATAAATAGTCTCAACATATTATGTGAGAGTTTTGTTTGAGTATAACTGAAATCCATCATGGGTACCTGATGTAGTATTATCAAATAAGTGAATCACAAAACACTTTTTCAGTTGATAGCTCATCTTCCATAAAAGGTGACACCAACTAATTGAAAGACAAAGAACATGCACAAAAAAGTTTCAAATTCTCATAATCAGTTAGTCAATTAGTACGCACTTTCCATGTTAATGAACAAAAAAATCATATACCCGAATTGCATCGAGAAAAGAATTGCGTAGCGAGCTTTGGAGTTTAGATGCCTGGTGAATCGAAACCCTATAGATTAAAATAAGATGAAAACAAAAACAACGCTCAAGTATAATAACTTTCCAAAGATCACCACTAAAGTTGTACCGCTTATAGAGAAACCTCCACCCTCCTTGTCCGGGCGTTTATCTAGAACCTTGATAGTTAAGTTTGGTACCATGGTCAAGTAACATGCCCGAATACTACAATTTGTTTCCAACTACATATGGTCGGGAACAACATTGTTGTTAGTTGTAATGACAATCTGGGAGTGCAACTATCAAAAATTAGGACAAAGTAAATCACCTAGTTTTCTTTTCCGATAAGTTTTGTAACTCACAAAAGGTCCAGAACTTTCCCAACTAAAGATATCTAATTTATTTTGGTTAAAATCATGAACCCGCGTGATTCGAACACGCAGCCTTCGACATGGAGTCGATGCGCTACCATTGCGCCTACGATTATACTTCGTGCACATAAATCGAGGTTAATTTATATAGTGAAGAAGGTCCAATGCTTTGGAAAGGGAATCGATCTTGAGGTTCGGGATAAGAGCGAGGGGTTAGCCTTGTAATAACCAATGGTTTGTACATAAGATAGAAATTACGCATGTCGTGGTAGAGTCTCAGATACTCGTGGTTCATTCATTCATGATCAAAAACATGAGAGACCCCAATGACAAAATTTTCCACATTACAAAGACTAAATTGATAAAAGAACTTAGAGTAGACTCCGCAAACATTCAATACTAACAACAGCCGCCATATATCACGCCCTAAAGCATCAAAACTAGACTACATTTTCTAACAAATTGGACCATATAATTATAACCAACACAACAAAAAATTTGATTGATACTTAATGCTCATGGTATGGGTTTGCAACAAAAGACGAAAGTGTACCTCTTTGGAAGCTTTGCGTGAAACAAATAGTCAGCCGCACTATTGCAGAAACAGCTCTTCAGAGGATGACGTGGCTTTGGTATTAATATGCTCTTTAATATCTCACAACCACTTTATCTAACAATTAGATTAAGTAACTGAATTAGTTCCAAACTTGACTAAATTACAAAAATTTGACAGTCAATCACCTCAACTAATCTTGGAAACAATTTTTTTATGACAATCTCTGGATATAATACCCCGCCGCACGCAGTTAATAATGGCGCGATTTGATTACTGAAACTCTTCTTTGCTTAGTTTTGTTTATAGTCAGTGGTGAAAGTAATGGTTATAAAGAAACCAATCCATGATAATATCACCTAAGTTAAGGAGACCAAATAATCAAACTTTTCAAATTCTTTATTTAGTTGAGGAGACCAAGTTTACCTCTTTAGGGCACCTTCGTTTTCCTTTGACCACCGTTGGTTTGCATTGCCTTGGAGTACCTCTACGATGATACATAATGAACAAAACAACAATTTATATGTGAAAAGTAAACTTTGTATCCCTTGTTTTGAAGGCCACATAAAATTCTAATGGAAGAAATTATTTGTATGTGAAAATGATGAGTGGCAGTTTCTCCCCCATAACATCACACTCTTGATACCCTAAAATTTCAATTCTCACAATTACCAAAGCTCCATATTTTACAAATCAAGAAAGAGATGTAAAGAAGAGAAGGAAAAATTCAAAGGAGACCAACTTAACTCCATTTCACTTAATGTCGATAAATTTTATAAGACACACCAAATAATGAGTCACTTGAGAAACAATGAACTAAAAGAAAAAAGAACCTACATTATTACTCCTCGCTTGCAATCTCCACATACGTGTGTACTCCATCCTTTGACGTAAAGCAATGAACTTATTAAACTCTAATCAATTTATGTATGTGAAGCATGAGAAGAGGCTTTCATCTCAATGGAAACATGAATGCCTAGTTAATCCCCAAGTGGTATTGTGAGTAAAGTATTTGTAACCCAATACTACGGGTTGAACAACCAAATCTTTACGTGATCGTGAAGGAGCACTTTGACTACCGACATGCCTACTAAAACCTTAATGTTAAATCATTTCAATTCTGATCAATCAACTGACCTAAACTCAAACAATGATGAAGTTCCCTGTATACCATATCACCCCGATTAAGGAAGAAGAGGAACATGTTTAGTTCTCTGACTCTTTTAACATCTCATAATCTACTAACATCCAAAAAATGAATTTAATGATTACCTGGCTCTTAATAAGTCTCCGTCTTCGTCATGTGCATCATCTTACACATTTCCTAAAAAGTTTTTAACATTACCACATATTAACGAAGGAAAGAATACAAATGTCACTGACTTAAGCTAATAAATGTCGCTGACTTAAGCTAATATATAAGAAGATGAAATTAAAAGCAAAGAAGAAATCACACATCCATATGAAAGAAAGAGGTTCATCGTGGTAGAGTAAATGAAAAGTCGTGTTCTCTAGAAGACTCCGTTTAAGAAAATTTTGCATCATTGCCAGCTTTTTTTTTTTCTTTCATATTCTAATATCAATTAATTTCAAAAAATCCTACATAAACATTGATACAATCAATCAGTAAAACTAAAACCCAGATTCCTTAACTCTAATATACTCATATTTTTACATTGTCAGTGATAAGGCAATAGATTTTAAGAGGTCTCACCAAATGAATATAGGTCCCTTTCAAGATTTGGGCCAAAGAAAATGCAATCAAAATCTTTCAACCCCGTAGAGCAACCTCAAGAAAAGGAATGCCGACATATATCCTTCCCTCCCATATCTCGGAAATATTAGTTCGAGCATCTTAGAGATAAAAGAGAGCAACAACTTCATGATGTTTAAAGTTAAAGTGGCCAAAAAAAAAAAGTTATATTCACATACATTCTGCTTTATCTATTGGAATTATGGAAACTTTTGGATATCACATTCTTCCCACGCCATACACTCGATTGTAGGATTTAAAGATGATTGGGAGTTTTATAGCTTCTTGTTTTCTAAGTGCACCTAACATTTCTTTCTGGTCGACACCAAACACCAACATACAATTTGTCTATTCATAAGTGTTGTCTAAATTCGAGTTCAAGTTTCCCATAAATTCACCACTTAACCATAAAGACAATATCACAATCCCCAATAACTAAAAGTTTATGTCTAGTTACTTAAGAAACTAAATCGCTTAAGTTGACTCTAAAATAAAAGCAACCATTCACAACGAACCCAAATACAATTTCTAAACAAAGAATCATGCATAGAAATTGCCATTCATGCCGATTTTTCTTACATCGTATCATTGAAATAAACACGCAAAATTATCACTTTCGTAATGACAAGCCAAACGCAAGCAAGATGAATGAAACATGTAATATGAATATAAATGGACACTTACTTGAATACTTGCCTAACTTTCCATGTTCAAAAGAAAGATTTGAACGCTATGTTCTGAAATGATAATAATCCCAAATATCCGACCGCAAACCAACCTTGGTATGCTCCATTGTCTTATCATAAAAATTATGAGCACAACATTCCCTAAATTCATCCTAACTTAACCAAGTTCCATACCATATCTCTAATTCGCCCATGTTCTTCATCCCCAAGATGAAACAATGGT
>JAJJWW010001339.1:0-10441 GCA_023531295.1 Papaver armeniacum
AAAATGGGAAGCATGAGGGACAAATATAGAAGCTGTTGCTTAATGCATTTCGAGATAAAGTGTGGGAAATCAACTCCTTTATACCCGCGAGCCAATGAACGAAGCGAAGCAACAAATAAAACAATCGCGAGATATCTTGAAGAAGAAGTTAAAAGGACATAATAAGGCATGGTGTGAACAAGTGCATAATGCAGTATGGGTGATAGGTGTCTAAAACACCTAATCTACTATCTAGTAGTTACGCTTTCTTTGCTATTTTTCTTGTGAATTATGTACTTTACGCGTGTTTTTGAGTTATTAGGTACTCGGAGCCGCACGGAGAAAAGAAGAAGAAATCACCCTAATTGAGCCAAAGGGCAAAATTGTCATTTCGAGGCGAACACTAACTGGAGCCCGATCAAGGTTAAGGGAAACTCTTTTGGGGGATCACTACCAGACAATAGCATGGAGGTTAAGGGGCAACCAGATGACGAATTACTAAAGGCGACCTTCATCCGAGCAACGCGCCAATAGCATTTCAACATTACATACCCCAATAAACCAGATCGGGGTTTCAAGTTGTTCTTCATTACTTTCCATCCATATTTCAAAGCCGAGTGAGAGAGAAGAAGAGAAGAGAGCGGTCAGCTTGACTCATCTGAACCCAACCAAGAGCAGGCAAATAGGGTATTATCTGGGTGGTTATGGGGCGAGTTTGTCAAGTTACGGAGCATGAATTCAGTCGAGAGAGGTTTGTAGCCGTGGGTTTGTTGAGTGTTTGAATTAATCGGTGGTTCGATAAATGTATTGGATTTATGTTGAATGTGAAAGCTGAGAGGAAGGTCCTCTCCGTCGGATGTGGATCTTAGAAATCCTTTCAAAGATGTTTCTTCATTAATGATTCGGAAGCACGGCGGTGTTCGAGAGATGGCCTCGGTGACCAAATGCTTTTGTTGTGGGTTTGTTAATGCTGAGTGCCGATGAGTCGAAGGTTGAGTAGAGTTAAGCTCGAAAAGGTGATTATTTGATGGAAGTTTGTGGCGGGGAATGATGGCGGTGATGCCATTTGGTGGTTGTGTTGCTATACACGGAAGAGTGAAGGATAGAGGCGAGAGCTGCAGGGGAGGCTTTGATGGCACCGGTGGTTCGATGCAAGGCAGATGATGGCTTTGAACTGAAGATGGTTTGTGCGGAGAGGCGAATTGCTCGCGTCGTGGGTGGAACAGGAAGTGAGCTGTGGGGAGACTTGATGCGAGAATGGTGTTGCAACTAGAAAGCGAGTTACGGGTGGGGTGTGCTTGAGTACTAAGGGAGCTAGTGGTTGAATGGAGGAATGCTTACTGGTGAACATGGTAAAATGCAATGTTTATTACTCTTTGCCATTAGAGAATGAAGCTGCGAAGGATTGCGAGCTAGTAGAAGTTGCTTGAGAATGGTCGAGGTCTTTCTTTGTTGGTTATTATGCTTGACTGCAACCGGGAATGAAGCAGTCTGAGTTTACGAGTGCCCTCTTTGGCATGATAGCGAAATAGAAGCTTGAGAATGGTTGTTGGGTGGAAGCGATGTTAAGTATGGTTGAAATTGTCTTGAGATCTTTGGCCAGTTGCTTCAAGTCTTGAGTGAAGCCAGGAAATATCTCTTACACAGTGCGGATGGGATTTGAAGTTGCAAATGGCAGAGTCAAAGAGATGTTGGTGCAGTGCAGCGATTCCAAAAGCAACAGAGGGTATTTAATGCAAAAAGGTGCAATGAATTATTTATGATTGTGAGCTGACTTGCACTTGAAATGTATACAAATTTTCATTGGTGAACATGGAAGGTGCGGAAAGTGGCGATAGAAGTTGGTGGTGGCATTGCAGTATGAAGCTATGTGATGCTACTATGGAGCTGTGAAGACTGCAAAGCTGAAATTTTGAAGGTATAGCGGTGGCGAGGGGACGGGCGATTCGAGAAATGGTGGAAGTCTGTGGTTTTGATTTAGTTACTCCAGCCCAGGGAGAAGATGCGTGATCAAGAAAAAGGAGTTGCGGTGGAACTGATGCCATTTGTTCACAGTGAAGCTATGGATGATTACGAAGGTTTGGCAAGTGCGAGGTGCGGTGTGCTTGATCGACTACAATTTGGCGGTAGTGGTGATTCCCCAGGCGCAGCTTGATTATCAAGAGGTCTGGCATCTTTGCTAAGATTGTGATTTAGGTCTGTGTAGATGTTTCAAAAGTTGGATTCTGGCTAATACTTGAGCAAGTTCAGCAGGGAGAGAATGAGCTGGAATTGTTGGGTTACGTCGCGGTGATTACACTTGGGGTCGGTGTACGTGACGGTGGGTCTTGAGCAACTGTTGCTAATTTTTGTGACAATGGGTCTTAATTTGGTGTAGTTGGGAGGCTGGTGGTCGGCTACTGGTGAGTGGATTGAGTTAGTTAGTTGTAGCCCGCCGGGAAAATGGAGTTGAGTTTCATGGGATTAATTGCGGGAGAGAAGAATGTAAGAAGCCTGGCCTGGGTCTCAAGGTTTTGTGCTAAGACATATTGGCTTGTGGTGCTCTTACGCGAAATTGCATTGAGATGGTTGAAGCGAGATATGTCACTACGAGGCTTGAGAATGAAATGAAAACTGCGAAATTGTCAGAAAACGCGGCAAGAATGGCAAACCGGTGGTGCTACTTCCGGTTGTCGGATTTCGGAACAAAGCATCAAAATCATAATGTTTCAGATCATGAAAGTCATGCAAAGAGTCGACGGTCCGATATATGAGCTACGAGTCGCGCTTTTAGGTACGTTTTCGCAAGGAATGAGAAGTTGGGTTAGATGGATTTTGTGAATGTATGAACTATAGAGAAGCCGAATGAGTTGCTGGGAGTACACTTGCTGGCGCGATTTCCGATGACAAGCGGCTGGATATAGTTTCGCAGCCCGGTCGGATTCCGGCGGCCGGTGGCCGGTTCGGTGACGTCATCAATTCCCGCGGACATTTTGGACCCAGAATTTCCAGACTTATTCTCCACACATGGGCTTGGTGGACTAATTGGAGATGGGTTTGAGAAGACCTAAATTTGAAAGAGTATCCTTTTGGAATGGGAGAAACATATAAATAGAAAAGTCTTTCTCAAACCTAGAATATCTCCATTAGGGAGACTTCTACTTGTTTTCTAGGGTTTCACATGATAGGTTCCTCTAAACTCTTTATGATGATTTCCAAAAACACAAGTAACTAAGTTTTATTATTGGTTGAAGATGTAGTTGGATTTTGCAACCAAGTTATGATTTTATGAATTAGTTTTCTCTCAATATTATCGTTTGATTTCTACGGGTTATAATAATTGCATGATTGATGTATTGCAATATGATTGAATGTTTGTTTAGTTAAGTCTAGAATTGATTGAACTCACATCCATATCTATAGCTATTTTAGGGTTTTCATCGGCGATAACCTTGAATACGAGTAGCATGATATGATTCTAGGTGTAGTGATACATCCTTGTAATCATATGTAGAAATTGACCTTTGTTAGAATTGTTTGCGCAATGTATTACAATTGCATTGATTAGCCTATTTACGAAACTTAATGCTCCTAGGAATTGAATTTGATTAGCGCAAGGCGTTAGGTTATTCTTTAGGTAGAATTCACGTACTTGACTCTAATGTGTGTGTTGATGACTTAAAGAAATTTTGCGGAGTATTCTTGCAATAAGATATTCTATGGCTTTTGATGATAGTGAGATTAAATACGAATTCTATTCATATATTCATAAACTTGTTTACAATTGAAGACGAAACCTTTATCAATATTTTCACATCTTGATTTGCGTGTTTATTTTTATTGTTTGCCTTTATTTTATTTTAGTATATTAAAATCAAAGCAAACCCCCGTTGTTAATAAGGGAACTGAAACAATTTGACAACCTAGACCTCTCTATGGGAACGATCCTTTCTTGCCCTAGCTTCATTATATATTTTGAGTAGTAAGAAAGTGTAATTATATTTGTGTCGGCTGACACCGGTCAAATTTTGGCGCCGTTTAGGGAGGCGCGGTTGTTAATTGTTTTTGGTTTCTTATTTTGTTTTTATTTTGTTTTACTTTTTCTTATTCTTTGGTTCTTACCGAGTTTTGAGAATCTCGTTTGGTACCAATTTCTATGGACGGAGCATATTGGAGCAAATGTCGACTTTCAACCTCAACAATATGACAATTATCAACCTTACGGGGGCCCACAATCAAAACCAATCCTTTGGTTATGATCAATACTCCACGTACCCTTTTAGTTGTTCTCATACATTCCAACCTTCTTATGGTGGGTATGTAGAGTGAGCAACCACAAAGAGGGGATGATACTTGTGCTCCTATTCATATTTCCTCTAATTTGGTAGATGAAATGCAACAATTTTTGGACAGCATGGAGTCAATTCGTAGACAACCAAGCGTGGAACCAATTTCATCGACCGAATGTGCTCATGGTATGTTTGGCCACCCATTCAAAGGAATATAATTGGCCTAGCAATACTGAAGTAATTAATTCTACTTTTCTTTGTCAAATGAGCTTTACAAACAAATGGAACACTATATTCCAGAATTTGGAAGGATCACTCCAAGAGCTTCAAAGAGGTGTTTAGAGCGTAAGAAAGGGCATTGATGAGTACAAGGAGGAAATGAATAATTATGTTGAAAAAGGCGAACCTTTGGGGATTTTCGTTGATAATTGTGTAGTTAACTCAACTCTTGATCTTTAATGATCATTCACCTATTCAAAAAAGGATGAGTTGAGTTTAGCAACACTAAATTCAAAGGAGGACAATCTTATGTTGACTATGATAGTGACGGTGATTATGATACATTGCTTGAAACAACTCATGGTGACATCCCGAGGAGTGTACAATGGAGTCTTTTTGGGATCAAGATGAAGACGAAGAGGAATATGTCGACACTTGTGTAGATTACTCCAAGCATTGATCTTAATAATGATCAAGAGCCTATTCAAAGGGTGGAGCTTGGGATGATGCATTTTTAGTGTTCTAGAAAAGTTTCTTATAATAAAATTTGGATCCGCAAAAGAGTATGTGCCTTACAACAAAGAGAGTATGTTGAGAATGAGACCGTTTGACCAATATTGTGGAAGACCCAATTGAGCTTGCAAATGATTGTAATGATGATGTTTATGTCGAGACTTTGGTTAAGGCAGAAACGGACGAAGAATGGTTGCAAGGTTTGATAGAGGACCATGATATACAAAGAGGTGAATAATTCACTTGAGTTTTCAAGGATGAAGAGGATTCCGTAATAAAAGAGATTGTGCAAGGTTTATCTAACCCTTTGCCTATTGTTTCTTCTCCTTTACCTCTTATTGGTTTGAATGTATGTGCTTCGAGAATATTGTTGAATGACTTTGTTTCTCGTTTTCCGCCATTAGAGATACTTGATTCTCATACTATGCAGAGTTTGGAACAAGAAACCGTGTGGAAAGTACCCGACTTCTATATTCTTTATACACTTCAAGTGTGGACAAGAATAAGTGTGGGGGAACTTTTATCGCAAATAGCTTCACTTTTGCTTTATTGTACTAATATTTGTGTGAAGCTAGTGTTTGCAAAATGAGGTTCTATGGAAGGATCCCCAACTTTTCGAGATTGTTGGTATACGGGGAATGAATCTTGCAAGGATATAGTGGTGACGACTTTAAACCAAGCGCTTAGTGGGAGGCAACCCAAGGTTTTGTATTTCTTATCTTTTAATTTTCTTTTTCTTGTTTTTAGATTTTCTTTTCGCAAATTATTATATGATTTCCCACCTTGACTTTCTTTGGACGATTCAATTTACATTGAGGACAATGTAAAGTTTAAGTGTGAAGTTAAGCATTTGCGTTGTAAATTCTTTCTTAAAATTTTCAACTTTGTGTAAATTAGTGAATAAAAACTCCAACTTGTAGTTAGTTTAGAGTCACATAGTATACATGTCGCTAAGATTACATCGAGAATCTCATAAGAGTGACTGAACTTAGAGATGTGAGAGAACATGATCGGGTTTCTTAATTGTATGAGAGTTAAAGTTGGATTTAACCATGCCGGTGGCAAATAAGGTGTGAGGCGAATTCGGTATTAGAGTAGTGGTCCCCTATAGTGGAGACTACCCATGTTACATAATGTGAGGCACCGACCTTCAATTCTTTGTACTGTCTAAATTTGTGCTTTTAGAGTGTGTGTCACCGTACGTAAATTCGGGCAGAATGGTGAGGTTGTCCAATCTCCACCATAGAAGCACTATTTTGATCTCTTGAGTGCTATTTTTATCAATCATGATGGTGACATCGAATTGCTAACTTACATATCACTTGTACTCTTGTTCGCGTTAGCACCATCCACCTTATCTCTCTACACCAACAGATCCATAGAAACACCATCATCATCAACAAGAGGAGCATCACAAATTTGAAGGAAAGTTGAACACGTTCGAGGTTTACAAGCAACAGTACAGAAATGAGCAGAATTTTTACAAGTTGAAGACTATTGTACAAGAAGTGGAAATTATAAAGATGAGAGTTCGAGAAGTTTATGATATCAAGACATACAAGTTGTGAAGAATCAAGCGGTAAAGTACTTACACCACGGCTTTTGTACTTGCATTTTTATTTTTATTGCTTATTTGTATTTTATTTTTCTCTCGTCTCAAAAAAAAAAAAAAAATTAATAAAAAAAAAAAAAAAACGAAAATTAGAAAAAAAAATTGAAATTGAAAAAAAAAAAATGAAAAAAAAAAATGACAAGAGAAAATTTTTATGTTCGTTAATAGTTTTTTTATTATTTTGTTTTTTTTTTGTTTTTATTTTGTATATATTTTTCTTGTCTCATAAAAGAAAATTAATTAAAAAAAAAAAAAAAGACAAGAAAAATTCAGTGTATCATATTTTGGGTTTGTATAGTTTGTTTTTAGTTTTGGATTCTTTCAATAAAGCCAAGGGAAAGAAGGAATATCTATAATGAAGTTTCAAGCAACAGAATTTGAGGAAAGAATCATATTGTCGAGATTCTCTACGAAGTTCAAGAGTTATCATCAAGAGTTGAAAATAGAAGACGAAGATGAAGACAGATAGAAGACGAAGACGTTTCTATGGATCTTTGAGAGTGGTGCTAGCTGACGCTAACTGATAGCGAGGTGAGTAAGCATATTCCCACCTTCGTAAGTGGTTGATTTCCTTTCGAAGAGATCGTCGAGAAAAATGGGTTTCAAAAATTATAAAAGATGTGGGTTTTCAAAACGATTAGAGGGTTTTGCCTTCCACCATTCAACGTGTCATGAGGATTCTCTCTTCATTCCCTCTTTGGACACATGTGTGACCCATAAAAAGTCAATTTATTATTGAGAGCAATTTCATAAAACCCTTTCTTGTGAGGCGAGTCGAGACTTTTGATCACTCGAACGAGTTTTTGTCGAGAAGGGATGGTTATTTCTCTTTCAACTTTTAAGAATGAGATTGTGTTCATTTATGTGTCTAACTTCTTATGACTAGTGTGCAGAATTTATATGTCTTCTTAGCGTTGGATGCTATCATTACGGAGAACTATTAAGTTGGAAAATAGGTTTTGTGGGTATATCTCTAGTAAACCCTCACGAGACTATAACTCGTCCACTAGGGACACCTAGGGGTTTAAAGGCTTGTTATTCATGCTAAGAGCAAAACAGAAAGTAGCCTCGAAGCGACACGGAGTTGTATGTATTCTTTAGAATTATTTTGTTTGATTTGCTCGAGGACTAGCAAAGTCTAAGTGTGGGGAATCTGATAGGTGTCAAAACACCTAATTTACTATCTAGTTACGCTTTCTTTGCTATTTTTCTTGTGAATTATGTACTTTACGCGTGTTTTGAGTTATTAGGTACTACGGAGTCGCGCGGAGAAAAAGAAGAAGAAATCACCCAAATTGAGCCAAAGGGCAAAATTGTCATTTCGGGGGCAAACACTAACTGGGCAGTCCAAGGTTAAGGGGCAACTCTTTTGGGGGATCACTACCAAGACAATAGCATGGAGGTTAAGGGGCAACCAGTGATGAGAATTACTAAAGCTGACCTTCATCGAGCAATGGGTGCCAATAGCATTTTTAGCCATTACATACCCCTAAAACCAGATCGGGGTTTAGGTTGTTCTTCATTACTTTCCATCCATATTTCAAAGCCGAGTGAGAGAAGAAGAGTAAAGAAGAGATCCATGACTCATTACAACCAACCAAGAGCGACAAATAGGGTATTATACGTGGTGGTTATGGGCGAGTTTGTCAAGTTACGGAGCATGAATTGATCGAGAAAGTTTGTAGCTAGTGGGTTTGTTGAGTGTTTGAATTAATCAGTGGTTCGATAAATGTATTGGATTTATGTTGAATGTGAAAGCATTACGAGGAAGGTCTCTCTCCGAGATGTGGATCTTAGAAATCACTTGTCAAAGATGTTTCTTCATTAACAATTGAGCACTGTGTAGTGTTCGAGAGATGGCCTCGGTGACCAAATGCTTTTTTGTGGGTTTGTTAATGCTGGTGCCGATGAGTCGAAGGTTGAGTAGAGTTAGCTCGAAAAGGCGATTATTTGATGGAAGTTTGTGGCGAGTGGAATGATAGCGGTGATGCCATTTTGGTGGTTGTGTTGCTATACGGAAGAGTGAAGGATAGAGGCGAAGCTGCGGGGGAGGCTTTGATGGCACCGGTGGTTCGATGCGCAAAGCGAGATGATGGCTTTTGAAGCGAAGATGGTTTGTGCGGAGAAGGAAAGGTGCTCGCGTCGTGGGTGGAGGCCAGGAAGTGAGCTGCGGGGGGAGACCCGATGGCGAGAATGGTGTTGCAACTAGAGCAGAGTTGCAGTGGAGCTGGTGCTGGTACTAAGGAGCTAGTGGTTGAATGGAGAAGCTTACTGGTGAACATGGTAAAGATGCAATCTTTATTCTTCTTTTGATTAGAGAATGAAGGCTGCGAAGAATTGCGAGCTAGTAAGTTGCGAGAATGGTCGAGGCGTCTTCTTTGTTGGTTATTAATAGCATTTGCAGTGGGAATGGCAGTCTGAGTTTACAGTGCTGGCTTGGCATGATGGCAAAATGGTTAGGCTTGAGAAATGGTTGTTGGGTGGTTTGATGTTAAAGTATGGTTGGAGGTGTCTTGAGATGATGTGATTTAGTAGATTGGTGAGCTGAAATATCAGGCTACGGATAGGTTGAAGTTGCAAATGAACTGAGTCAAAGATGTTGGTGCAGTGCAGCGATTCAAAAACGAGAGGTATTGAAGTAATGCAAAAAGGTGCAATGAATTATTTATGATTGTGGCTGTTCTTTACCAGAATCGATGTACACAAATTGAAGCTGCTTGGTGAACATGAGAGTTGCGGAAAAGTGGCGATAAGTTGGTGGACTGGCATTGCGGTATGAAGCTACATGTGATGCTACTATGGAGCTGTGAAGACCAAAGTCGGGCTGGAGAGTTATGGCAGTGAAGCGCGAGGCAGGCTTGATTCGAAGAAATAGTGGAGTCGTGGTTTGATTTGAGGATTTACTCCATTGACGGGAGAGATCTTTGGTGATCACAGAAGGGTTGCGGTGGAACCGATGCCATTTTGTTCTGATGAAGCTATGGATGATTACGAAGGAGTTTTGACAGAAGTGCAGGTGCAGTGTGCTTGATGGAAGCTACAATTTGACCAGTAGTGGTGATTCTAGCTGTGGTGATTATCAGAGGTCTGGCATCTTTGCTAAGAGATTGTGATTTAGGTCTGGTAGATGTTTCAAAAGTTGGATTAGCTAATGCTTGAGCCAAGTTACAGCGAGGGGAGAATGAGTGGAAATTCTTTGGGTTCTCGTCGCGATTACACTTGGGAGTCGGTGTCTGTGACAATGGGTCTTGGCAGTTGTTGCTAATGGGCGTGACAATGGGTCTTGGCTGAATTGTAGGCCCTGGAACTGGTGGTGCGGCTACGGAGGTGAATTGGCCGAAGTTAGTTAGTTGTAGCCGCGAGGAAAATGGAGTTGAGTTTCATGGGATTAATTGCGGTGAGAAAATGCAAAAAAAAGCAAAGCGGGTCTCTGGGTTTTGTGCTAAGACATATTGAGCGTGGTGCTTCTGCCTTGCTTGAAATTGCATTGAGATGGTTGAGGCGAGATATGTCACTGAGCTTGGAGAATGAAATGAAAGTGCGAAATTGTGCGTAAACGCAGCAAGAATGGCAAGCCGGTGGTGCTACTTCCAGGTTGTCGGATTTGGAACTTGAAGCATGAATCATAATGTTTCACTGAATCATGAAGGGGTTGAGTCGAGATGCAAGAGTCGGCGGTCCGATATATGAGCTACGAGTCGCTTTTAGGTGCGTTTTAGCAGGAATGAGAAGTTGGGTTAGATGGTTTTGTGAATGTATGAACTATAGAGAAGCGTAGATATGAGTTCTTTGGGGAGTACACACTTTGTCGCGACGTTTCCGATGACAAAACGGCTGGATATAGTTTCAC
>JAJJWW010001340.1:0-26188 GCA_023531295.1 Papaver armeniacum
GTCCATGATAAGTCAGATTATAGCTTCAAAAGTGTTAAAAGTAATGCATTTTTAACATTTTATAATTTACTGAAATGTAAATGTAAACAATCTAGACAGTGAGAACTTAAGAAGTTTGGTCACCAAGTAATAGACAGTGTGAACTCAAGAAGTTTGGTCCCCAAGTAATTGATGTAGCTTACTTGGAGTGATGGCCAAACATTCTACAGTCAAACTATCGACGTCGTAGTTTTTTCTCCTCTTGGATTGTAACTATTTTGGTGTTTTTGTCAGATATCTATAGTCTGGTGTTATGTGTGGTTTTGGTGGAATAGTTTACAACAATTTGCTCCTTTCTCTTCTTTGCCAGCAGTCCAGTTAACATCCATCAATTTTTACTCAGTGCATTATCATAGTTTTTCTTGGTTTTCATTTGTTTTTTGTGTTGCTCGTAATCCAAAATATTAATCTCTATGGCTCTCTAGTTTTGTTCAGTTGAAACCTTAATCCTCTCAATCCTTTTTAAGTCGATGTCTCCTTAGCAAGTCGTTTCAGGAAACAACTTTTGAATTTCTCCCTTTATAATTTTGCTAAAGTCTCACCTTGTACTGGTGGATAATGTTGCTTACCCCTGAATAAGCGCTTGATTGGTATCTTTTCCTCATTTCTTACCTGTCAACTACTGTTTTGGCACCCCTATTTGGCCAGCAACATTTGGTATTCCTCGTCTTTCACCTATCAGATACTATACAGACTTAATGGTTTGCATATTGTGGATACAGAGTCGGTAAGAAATTTCTTTTTTATAATTCAAATTCAGTGTATAGTCATATCTTTGATTCTTTTGTTTTCCCTGTTAGAGTGTACTCTTCCTAATTTAGTTTTATCATCGTTGTTTAGTTTATCTAATCTTCTGCGATTTTCGTTATCGTTAAATTGTTTTCCTTATCTCAAAAGTTTATCTATCATCCCTACATAATTCGGGAATATCTTTCAATTGTGTCGCTCGGGGGTGTTTATGGGTAAAAATCGTTTCCGCCGATTTTGGTAAATTCGGTAAGTGAGTGAGAAACTGGTTTAAACCCTAAACAAATGTGCTGCACGTGAGCACTTTCTAGATTCGAGAGATGACCAGGCAAGTCCGGCCTTAAACCAAGAAATGGCCGTTCCAGACTTTGCTTCGGTCACAAAGTGGAGGAGAAGGGTTGATTTGGGGAGGGAAGCAAAGAAAGGTGTTGACACCAGAATAATTCTGGGAGAGTAGTGTCTCGACTTGTATCAGAAAGTGAAAGCTTATGAAGCTTGCAAGAGATGAAAGCTTTTTGGAGAGCTTGCAAAGTTGCCTTTTCTGAGAGTGTTGTATTTTTCTCCTGACCGAGACTTATCGTCTGGTAGAAAAAGGTAAGACCTATTTATACAAGTTGAGGCTGAAACGTACCCTGGCCTCATGAAGGAAGAGAGTAAAGGGTGAAATAATGGGAGTACGTGGTAACCGCAAGGTGTTTATGGGTGAAAACGTTTTCACCATTATTTCCTCATTTATTTGACCGCTTTATTCCTATTCCGCTTTCTTAATGTGAGCGTAGTGTACGCTCGCATGCTTTGTGACCATGAAAACCAAAACCCTAGAAAGCATCCCCCAGTTTGTGTTGATGTCTCGAGTGTTGGTTGCACCTTGAGTGCAAGTGGCGCTGCTAGAGGCGCGTGTGGCATGTTCCACTGGTATGTGCGGAATGCCTTTGTTGCGGGTTGCACCTTGAGTGCAAGTGGAAACGCCAGAGCTGCTAGTGGCGTGTGTGGCATGTGCCAATGGCATGTGCGGAATGCTTTGGTGGTAGGTTGTACGTTGAGTGTAAGTGGCAATGCCAGAGCTGCTAGTGGCGTGTATGGCAAGTGCTAATGGCGTGTGCGGAATGCCTTGATGGTAGGTTGCACGGTTTGCAAGTTAGGCTACCAGCGTGCGTGTTTGGCATGTGTCAATGGCACGCATGGCCATTAGGGCTATGTCCTGGTAAGAAAAGCTACCAGCGATGCATGTTGGCATGTGCCAATGGCATGTGTGGCCAACTTGGGTCACGACCTGGTAGGAAAAGCCACCAGCGAGCGTGTTGGCATGTGCTAATGGCATGCATGACCAATTTGGGTCGCGTCCTGGTTGGAAAAGATACCAGCGAGCGTGTTGGCATGCGTGGCCAATTTGGGTTGCGTCCTGGCAGGAAAAGCTACTAGCGAGCGTGTTGGCATGTGCCAATGGCATGCATGGCCAATTTGGGTCGCGTCCTGGTAGGAAAAGATACCAGCGAGCGTGTTGGCATGGGTGGCCAATTTGGGTCGCGCCCTGGTAGGAAAAGCTACCAGCAATGGCGTGTTGGCATGTGCTAATGGCATGCGTGGCCAATTTGGGTGCGTGTCCTGGTAGGAAAAGTTACCCGAGCGTGTTGGCATGTGCCAATGGCATGCGTGGCCAATTTGGTCGCGCCCTGGTAGGAAAAAGCTACCGTAGCGTGTTGGCATGTGCCAATGGCATGCGTGGCCAATTTAGGTCGCGCCCTGGTAGGAAAAGCTACCAATGCAGCGTGTTGCCATGTGCCAATGGCATGCGTGGCGAGTTGGGTCGTGTCCTGGTAGGAAAAGCTACCGCGAAGCGTGTTGGCATGTGCGATGGCATGCGTGGCCAATTTGGGTCGCGCCCTGGTAGGAAAAGCTACCAGCGAGCGTGTTGGCATGTGCCAATGGCATGCGTGGCCAATTTGGGTCGCATCCTGGTAGGTAAAGCTACCAACAAGCATGTTGGCATGTGCCAATGGCATGCGTGGTTAATTTGGCCTAGGTTGCATGGTTTGCAAGCCTAGGTGCGGCGCTACTTTGGCATGGCGCGGCTAGGGCCAAGGTAAGGTGTTTGGCTTGGCGTGGTGTGACCAACGTAGCTAGGGCCAAGGTAGAGTGCGTTTGGCATGGCGCGGCTATCTCGGGCTAATTGTGGCTGGCATGATTTGCCATTGGAACGGAGGTGCGGCTAGCTTGGGCTAGGTGTGGCTGGCATGATTTGCCATTGGCACGGAGGTACGGCTAGCATGGTTTGGCATGCTTTGGCGCGTTTGGTGTGGCTGGCATGATTTTCCATTGGCACGGAGGTGCGGCTAGCATGGTTAGCATGCTTTGGCGCGTTTGGTGTGGCTGACATGATTTGCCATTGGCACGGAGGTGCGGTTGGCATGCTTTGGCGCGTTTGGTGTGACTAGCATAGCTAGGGCCAAGGCAGAGTGTGTTTGGCATGGCGCGGCTAGCTTGGTCTAGGTGTGGCTGGCATGATTTGCCATTGGCACGGAGGGGAATTAGGCTTTTGTTCATTGTAACCCTAATTTGAAAAAATACCCCCTATTAATTACTGACTACATGCATTAAATGTTCTAATAAATGTGTCATCGGTGACATTAGGTTATTTGGGGTTTTACGATTTTACCCTTTGTTTAAAATCCACCATCAACATTAAGTCCCCTGCTTAGCTCGGAACAGGAGCTTTGTTGCGAGGTAAGCATAAGATGGTGACAAACTATCTACAGCAAATCGTAAAGAGAATTGAGGAGGCTTGTCTGACCTTTTTATAAATAGGATTTGGAATCCTTGCCTCTGGCAGTTTTGAAAAAATAGGGAGGCTGACACGATTGGGGAGTCAACATCATTGAGAGACAGGAAGTTGGGCGGTATTGAGAAGTTGGCGCGAGTTGGGAAAGTGAGCGTGCTAGCTGGCGCGACCGGCGCAAGGTGGGGAAGCTGAGTGTGCTAGATGGCGCGACAAGGCGGTCATTGGGAAGTTGGCACAATTGGTGGGACCCGGTACAACTTGGGCGACGTTGGGAAGTTGGGCGTGAGTTGGTAAACCGAGCGTGCTTAGCTGGCGGGGGGACCGGCGCAAGGTGGGGAAGCTGAGTGTGCTAGCTAGCGCGACTTGGGCGGTCATTGGGAAGTTGGCGCAATTGGTGGGACCGGTGCAAGGTGGGGCGACGTTGGGAGTGAGTTGGGAAACGAGCGTGCTAGCCGGGTGGGACGCAAGGTGGGGAAGCTGACAGCTAGTCAAGTGGGACCGGTGTAAACAAGGAGGGAGTAGGTGTTTTGCAGATAGCAAAGTTTCCTTGTTTTGCCTTCCTTCATGCGCGCGGCTTCAATCAGGGTATTATCCATGCTAAAATCTGGAAGCGTTATGTCCCTCATCGCTTCCTTTCCTTTTTTAAGGTTTCGTATTCATACCCAACGCAATTGCATCATCTCCCTCGTTTGAGAAAGGGTTCTTCTTGTTGAGTTTCTCTCTTTGTCATGTCGCACAGAGACGAACCATCTTCTAACCAACCGGGTTCTCCAGTGAAGGCGTGAGGTCCGACTGGGCGAGAGCATCCCAACAAAGGTTATTCGGGTTAAGAAAATCATACCGGTATGTTTTCTTATTCCTTGGTGGACCGACGTACGCTTTACCGCTTGTTTGATGAATGAAAAATTTTCCTTTTGTGCAGAGATATCCCGTTGGAGCATGCGTTACTGTTATCGACGAGGATGACCTAGTTGTTCCCCTCCCTTCAAATCCAACCTTGTTGACTGCTACAGACATGGAGAACGTTGATTTAGGGATCTCTTGTCATTAATACCCCTATGCAGGTTCGTCGTTTGGGACTCGTATGAGGTGTTCTCCTCCAATTATCGGAAGTGGGAATTATATAAATACCCTCTTTATTGACGGGCTTCAAAATTACCCTTATGAAGCAACAAATATACCCCTCTCCATCCAAAGCCCATCAGGGGTCCATTAAGAATTTTGCGAGATTACAAAATTACCCTTTCTATATAATTAATGAACCATAAACCAAACTTGTTTTCTAACGGAAAAAAAAAAAACAAAAACAAAAACCCGTGAGAAAGAGTCGCTTCGTAAACCAAGAAAAAAATTTTGAAATCAACAACTGAATCAATTCTTGCTCTATTACTGAATCAATTCATCAATATAGTAATCAACAACAGAATCAGTCATTTATGAAATCGTTTCTTCATCAACAAAAGAATTGATTTTATCAGATCCAAACCGTTTCTTCATCAAACATCAGAATCAACAAAATTTTCTCAATCTTTAAAACAAATTGGTAATGTTGATTCGTGATTGAAGATGAGTTGTGATCTATTTTATATTTGCATGTTCGTTTTTGTAGTATAATCTGTTTTTTTGTAATCAGTTTTATTTGGAAACTTGATTTCTTTTCTGTTTTAATTACAGAGATCGAAATTTTGGAAACTTGACTTCTTTTAAATTTTGATTCTCTTTTGCATTGATTGGAATTCGATATCGTTATTCATATCTTAAAACAGGTATTCTCCAATCTTGTTGTTGACATAGATTTTTTCATAGTTGACACTGAAATTTTGTACAATTTCCAGATTATTTGTATCAATATTGGTTGTTGATGCAGTTTAACGGGTAATTTTCTGATTATGTTTTGTTGATTGGTTTTTTATTGTGTCAACATTGGTTGTTGATGAGTTAGTAGCAGAATTATTTGGATAATACTCATTGTTTGAAGCTTAAACTCATTGTTTATATTCTCAGTTTACATATCTAACGTTCGACATTGAATATATCTTTCACGAGGGGGCGCAGCCCCCGAGTGATGTGCGACGTAATTTGAATTTGTATCTTAGGTTTGGTTTAGGCTTTTTCTTATGATTTTCTGTGATTTTTTTATCAAGGAGCATGTATGTTAATGTAGTTTTTCATGTTGCTGGTTCACATTTGCACCGCGGATACTGATGCGACTCGTAGTAACATATATGATGATGTTTTATGCTGTTTTTTTGTATTACAGTCCTTGTTGCTGACATAGAATTTTTATTGCTGACATAGATTATTTGTATCAACATTGGTGTTTGATATAGGTTTGTTGTATCAACTTTCATTGTTGATGCAAAAAACCTGCATAAATTTGTGATTATGGTTATGTTTGTTTTGTTATATCAACATTGGTTGTTGATTCATGTTTTGTTGGATCAACTTTCGTTATTGATGCAATAACTTGGACAATTTCTTCGATTATGTGTGTTGGATGATTAGGGTGTCAACATTGTTTTTATTAGATTTGTTGATCCATTTTGATTATTTGTATTATTTTGCAGGCCAAAGATGGCTGTTGCAGAGTTCACTTATCCAATTTGACCTTATCATTTTTGGAGTTAACTACGTCGGCGAGTTGATTAGTGTGGTCAAAAATTCTGCCTTATATCCACAGAAGACCTCGTACTCTTTGGTTACACCGTTGATGGAATTTCACATGTGATTAATCACGATCTTGAGTTGAGGTTTTTCATTCACTATTGTATCTCCAAAAGGTGATACGGTGAAGTTTAACATCCTGTTTAATATTGTTGTTGATGCTGTTCCTAGTTCTTGTTCTGTTGGTCCTTCTTCGTCATCATCAAGTTGTGTTTCAAATAATGATATTGCTGTTGTAGAAGATTTGACTGATGATTCAGCTATGGTCATAAGGGTCCCCAAGAAGTCAGATGCTTGGGCAAACATCTTAACTGGAGTAGGGCAGGTTTTTGATAATAAAATCCATTGTCGTGATAGTGTTAAGAAGTATTAATATCATAGTGGTTACAAACTTGACGTACGTAAGAGTGACAAGACACGTTACACTGTCCGATGTGTTAACCATGAAACTCAATCTTGTAATTGGAGGTTTCATGCGTCTCTCGTTGCCAATTCTAATGGTGTGTTTCAGTGCAAGACGTTTAACGGGGAGCATGCATGTGATTTATCTTCTTCTGATCCAGCAAAGGTCAGGATGACAAAGTCTTTTCTAAAGGATATCTTAATTGATGAATTTTCGAGCATCAAAGAAGAAAAAGCTGGTGATGTTAAAGATTTGCTCCATCGGAGTATGGTATTGATCTCTCGATAGTCGGGCATACCATGGGTTACGGTTCACTAAAGAGTCTCTTTGGGGTGATGATATCAAGTCATATTCAGACTTTGTTTGGTATAAAGACTCAATTGAACATTATAATCTCGGAAGCGTCGTAAAGTTTGATTATGATGGTGATACGAAAGCGATTCCGAGGTTTTTTGTTGCTTTTGAAGCTTCAATTATTGGATTCAATAAAGTACTGTCGTCCGATGTTATTTATTGATTGCACTTTCTCACTGGAAGTTTAAAGGAGGTCTTATGGTTGCTTGCGGAAAACTGGTAACCAAGGTATGTTTTTTAATCTTTTTTCTCTTCTTTTAAGTATTAAGTCTTTCAATTTTAGTTTCTGAATCACATGATATCCCTGGATTTCAATTCTATGAATCACATAACTTTGGTCATCCCATAATCATTTGTTGTTTGATCACTTAATAATTATTGTTGATGTATTATATCCCTGGATTTCTAATGTTGTTTTGTTTATCCCATTATTGCAGTTGTTGACCCCTTTTTTCTGTATCAACTCTTGTTGTTGTTCCATAATTTGCAGTTGTTGATGACATAACTTCTTTTTGCATTTGTTGATGACATAATTCCATAATTCCCACTAAATGCGGTTTGTTGATACCATAATTGTTTGTTGTTGATCCCATAATTTGAGTTGTTGATCTCTTTTTGTAGTTGTTGATGCCATATTTGCGGTTGTTGATTCCATAATTTCTGTTATGAATCCCATATTTTGCAAGTTGTTGATACCGTAATTTGCGAGTTGTTGACTCTTTTGTAGTTGTTGATACCATAATCGTCAAGTTGTTGATACCATAATAGTAGTTGTTGATCACATAACTGCTGTTGTTGATCCCATAATTTTTGTTGTTGACCCATTAACTACTATTCCATAATCCCATATTTTGCAGTTGTTGACCCATATTTTGCAGTTGTTGATACCATAACAGCAGTTATGTGATCATATTCTGTTGTTGATCCCATAATTTTTGTTGTTGACCATCAACTACTATTCCATAATCCCATCTTTGCAGTTGTTGATACATAGTAATTTGCAGTTGTTGACCTCTTTTGTAGTTGTTGATACCATAATCGCAGTTGTTGATACCATAATAGTAGTTGTTGATCACATAACTGATGTTGTTGATCCCATAATTTTTGTTGTTGACCCATTAACTTGTTCATGGATATCAGTTTTGTGTGTTACTCTTTGAATCTTTTTTTTTTTTGTATTTTCTAGAGATCTTTCCAGTTGCTTTTGGTGTTGTACCTTGCGAAAATTGTGACAGTTGGGAATGGTTCCTAACCAACACGAAGGGTATTATTAGTGAAGACCGGTCACCGACCATCATATCGCACCGTGAGCCGGCCTTTTGAAGCATGTCCCTCTAGTCTTTCCAAAAAGCTTTCCATTCTTTTGTTTGTACCACATGAAAGGTAATGTTCTTGTTCCAAAGGGTAGAGCGGGCAAGCTTCTTTGTGAAGTTGTTTGAAGAGTGCTTCTTTGCCTTAACAAAGGAGAAATTTTTTGGTAGCCAAGAGTTTGAGCAATCTCAAGCTTGATTCAGTGATTGATTGGATGGTGAAGATTCCATTTGAGAACTGGGCAGCTCATGCTTTTCAAGGAGAAAGGTGGGGTGAGAACACCTCGAATATTGCGGAGAGTTTTAATAGTGTTATCAAGCATGAGAAGCGGCTCCCAGCACTAGAGCTTGTGGATTGTATTCGTGCTTATGTAATGGAGAAGAACTACGAAAGGTTGGTGTTGTCTAGTAAGTGGAATTCCAGACTTACACCACGGATGCAAGCTAGACTCAACAAGAGGATTACCGTGTCGTTTCTACATGTTTAGAAGAGCAATTGATAAAGTATTTGAAATAATTTCTCCCCTTTGGTAAGCATATGGTGGATTTGGATGCTAGGACATGTACCGCAATTGGTGGCGAAGCATAGTTTCCCTTGCACCCATTCCATGAAAGCTATGTTGCAGATTGGGGAAGACGAACCTTACAAGCACATCAGTCCGTATTATACCACCGAGTACTACAAAGGTTTGTATGGTCGTCCTATCTATCCTATTCCCGACCATGAGAGGCCACCTAAAATTAATGAAGAAGGTTATGTCCTACCTCCAAATGGTGGTCGAGCGTCAGCTGGAAGGCCAACTGCTTCAAGGTACAGGGGTTCTCGAGAGAAAGTTCGCAAGAAGAGGAAGTGTGGTCAGTGTGGAAGACTTGCCTTCCACAACCGTCGTAGATGTCGCAGACCCCCTTTGGCTCCTCCTGCACCAGTGTTTCGCAGGGAGTCTAACTCCAGAATGATCAACTTCTTGAGGAGAATGTTGTTCTGAAGTTTTACTGGATGATTTAATATCTCTCTGAACTCTCTTTTTTTACCTTTTTTATGCTAGTTTGTTGAATGATCAACATGGATGTTAGTTATCTTTATGCTTTTCTCTTTTTTTGGTTGTTAGATTTCTTGTGTTTTTAATGACATACATTCTCTATTATTTTGTTTAGCAATGTCATTCTTGTCAGTTTATGTCAGTTTGCAGGTTTACTGTTTTTTTTTTACAGGAAAAAAATACTATATAAACTGTATCAACATATCAATGTTGATGCAAGTCAGAGTATCAACTTTCAATGTTGATACCTCTTAGTGCATCAACTTCCATTGTTGATGCCTACTTGCTTTTTATCTTGTATATATTCAAGTTGATACCATGAGCCTGAGCATAATTGTAATTCTTACTACCAAGACCCATTCACTTTACTTTATGTGAAACCAATCGTTTTTTTTTCATCAATTAATTTTTTGACCCATTGTTTTTTGGTATCAACTTCCATTGTTGATACCAAAAATGTATCAACATCCATTGTTGATGCTCAATAAAAAAAAAAAATTCATGGTTTTATCTGTATTTTACAAGTTAACTCCATTAGCTGATCATACTGCAACTGCATAAGCAACATTCATTTACTTTCATAACCAAACCATTCATTCACTTGATAATCACTTTAGTAACTAATAGTAATATTAATTGATAATAAACTAGTACTAAACACATCCTCCAAATAAAAGATGTTTTTTCAAACTAACAGGTTTAAATAAATTAGCAGACCTACAGAGCAACTAATTTAGTTGCTAGCAAATGTTAAACTACACCTAAGTATGTTTGCTCTAATCTAATGGTTCAACCGAATCTTGTAGGTTGATAACCTCTTCGACCAGAGTCTGTAATTTCTTGTACTTGCTTACCATCTAATTCTTCAACAGAATCTTGAATGTTGACTACCTCTTCATTTGAGTCTTTAAGTTGCAATGTTGGTTGCCATGCATTCAATTCAGATAATATTCTGGCAGTAATCTTTGCTCTCTTCCGGTTTATGTTCTCATGGTATTGGACCTTCTTACCATCTAAATCCCAACAATCTCCACGCTTCACCAAGAACTTCATGAATAAGCGAGGCGTGCATTGCGCGGTCAAACCTGTTCTAGCTGGTGGTAGGGTAATGGTCTAACTTTGTAATTACCTGTTCACCCTGTCTCAACATCTTTTATACCCATTTCGTTCAGGACTAGAGTCGAGTTTGTACCATGACATTGTACTTGCTCGTTGTATCGTTTGTAGTGATGAATGGTGTTGAAGATCAACCATCTTCCACGTATCAACGCAAGAAGTACCCAGTGGAAAGGGTTTTGATCCTATCTTGTAGACAAATCGGTATCAAAAGTATTGCTTCTTTGTCATCCTTTGGGTATCTTTCCCTCAAAATTCTTTGGAATGTTAGTTGATTCCACTTTCTGTATATTCCGCTAGCTACTTTGCAGCCCCTCATTATTTCCGCATCATTTTCTTGGCGCTAGTTAGTTTGTTTTTTCATCGATAACAACAATAATTCATTCATTTGTTCATCATAATTTTATGTAACTAGTTATTCAAAAGACAGATTAAGAGTTGTTACTTACATAAGCATTTGAATTAGAATTAAGTGCTTCTTCCCATAGTATGCGGGCTTAGATGGATTTTCCATCTTGGAATTCAAACATTGTCTTTGTAGTAATCAACTATCTCACTTTGTTAATGTTGATGTTGTTCATTAGAAATTGGAGATGCCTTCCGGTGACCCACTCTTCTTGTTCATTGTCGAAATAAAAGGTAAAACGCTTTGGTCTTTTGCATTTTTCAAAGTTTTATGTTAGCTCCACGACATTACATAACATATTAATGTTGAAGTATTATTATCTTGACATTACATATCGGTCAAATTCTAAATGCAACTTGGTTATTATCTTGGCATCAACTTTCATTGTTTATGTCTATGAATAAATAGGGAATTTGTTTGAGTTACATACCATTCATTTGCTTGCTCAAAGAATGGACCAATGATCCTTTTTCGTCCTCGGTGCGGGATTCCCGAGTTTGAGGTTCTTGGCTTATTCGGTGGTCTGGCTCGGGTGGCGTCTCGTCAACGTAATCATCAAGAGGTGAATAATCGCATCCTCTTTTTCTTCAACTCCTCCCCCTTTCTTCTTTCCTTTGGTTCCTGCTCTGGTCCTCTTCTTCACATTAACTGGAGGTGTGTATTTATCCGGCGCATTCCTTGATGACCTTGTGTTATACCTCCTTCCTCTTCCAATGACTTCATCTTGATTCCTTTGTCTCTGCGTCGCTTAGAATCATCCTCTTGGGTGGTGTCTTCGTCTTGATTGGGCCATCAATTTCATCCAATTCGAATAGAACTTTAAGGCCTTCCAAGACATTATCGTCACCTGTTTTCGGTGTAGGAGTATATTCTGTTTGTTATGATGCATCAGTAGGAGTATAAATTTCAGCAGTGATCGCATCGAAGCTTGGACCACCGAAGTTTGGGGTAGTTACTGCAAGGAAATAATCCAATTTAGATTAACATGTAATAGTCCTATTTAAACAGTATCAACATATCAGTGTTGACTCATTTTTTTTTTGGAATCAACAATTGTTGTTGATTCTTCTATTGTTATTAACAAGGAATCAACAATTGTTGTTGATGCTATCTCATGGCATCAACTCTCGTTGTTGATGCTATCTCATGGCATCAACTCTGTTGTTGATCTATATAACATTGCGACATTAGCATTATAACCAAAAATAAAACTAGCATTTTATGTCTAGCACAACATAATTTTATATGTTCATTTTGTCATAATGAAAGAACCCAAATGAAACTTGTGTAATCAAAATTATCAACATACTTTTTCATAATCAGATTGCATACATTTTCAAATTGTATAATCACAGTTGTAGGGATATTACCCGATTTCTTGGAAGTATGGCCTTAATTGGAGGAGTTGAATAAACAAGTACATCTCCCACCATCTCCACTTCTTCCATGTTTGTTCTCTTTTCTTCATTATCATCTTAAATCGGTTAGTTTGTTTTACAAATATCTCGCAATCACATTAGCAATCAGTAGATTCACTTCCTCATTTGAGTCTGCAACCACATTAGCAATCTCTGGATTGAGTTTCTCATCCCGAGTTGCCGAGTGTCACGGAACCACATTAGCAATCTGAAGATTTGCTTCCTCTTGTGTTCTTTTTTCTTCTTTTCCTAAAGCACATCCCATCCTCCGACTTTGCCAATAAATTTGGGTCTATTTGTACATTTACATTCAATCCACTCGATAACCCTTTTTAAAGCTTTTACGCAAATCAGTTTCACCTCCATCTGAAAGTGACAGTGCCATTTGACTTGATTCTTCTTCTTCTTCTTTATTCATTTCATCTTCATCCTGCTTTTCAGAATGTTTCAACTCGGTTTCCATCTCAGCCTCAGTCTGATTTGCAGATGGTTCTTCATTTAAAGCAGTCTCAATCATAGCATTGATTTCCTGTTGAGTACTCTCTGACATTTCTCTTGCTTTTTTGAGATTTTTTTCCTTTTTTTCCCATTGCATCACTTCTATAGCAATTTCATCAAGTCTCGCTTTATCCTCAGGCTTCAAATGCATAATGTCCTTGTTGTTGTCAATAAGTTTCTTCATGAATATTATGTTGCTCATTGATTTAGTCGCTTGCCCCCTCCTTTCATATTTTATCTCCTGGTTGTCAAGTAGAAGATTAATGTTTTCCTCTATCAGATCCTCATTCCTATGCCTCTCTACTTCCAACTGGCGTGCTGGTGCTAACATGTCTATCAAATACATCTCTTCTTCTCATTCACGGATCAACAACATCTTCATGAACACGCAAATCAACATAAAAATACGAGTTAGCATAATATTTTTTTCCAACTTTATAACCATAATATATCTTTCACGAGGGGCGTAGCCCCGAGTGATTCTGTTTACTAAGACTGAACTACATGTTAGATATGATGTCAACTACCATTGTTGACACAAAATAGAATAATGGCGATTTAAATTTCTGTGTAAACATTTGTTGTTGAGTCCAAGAAATTGTATCAACTTCTATTGTTGATACACAAAATATATATTTTTGTTTACATTCATTTTTGGGTCAACTTCTATTGTTGACATAGATTCAATAAATGTGCAAGTATAATGTATACATACAAATGCTCCCTAAACTGGTATCAACTTCCATTGTTGACACAAGTATAATTGTTATAATCGTACACATTTGTGTATCAACTTCATTTGTTGATACACTAACTTTGTTTGTTGACTCCCTAAACTGGTATCAACTTCCTTTTGTTGACATGATAAAAAGTGAAATCTATTTGAAATATAAATTGAGTAAACAAATATGTTACCTTACGAGTGAACCAAGTCATGTCTATGGTATCTCCACATTTCCCTTGAAATTGTTTTACCAATTCTTTGCAGTTGCGTGTTGGCTCCATCTCATGAATCTTGGTGTTGCGGTTTCAAAATTTGTCCTATTTGCGACGAAGTTTTACGTATGTTCACGAACCAATACTGCATCTGAGAGAATCAATGAGGTTAGTTTGACGTCTGTATGCATTTCACTATTTTCAAAATTAAACATTATATTAAATGAACTTTTTCTTTTTTTTACCGTGAGTAGAATTGTGCGGCCGGGAACACTTCCATTCTTTCCTTTACGCTTTCCAATGTATTTAAGCGAGATAGGTTACTATGTGATCTGGCCATGACACTTTCTCCATGTTCAAAATATAAGGAAGCCAATTCTTTGCAAGTCATGTTGCACGAGAATGCAGGAAGAAGACAAGCGTGCACACCACATAGCAAATAGTCTCACAAAATCTTTGTGGGTCGGGCTGATCCCTGCGGCTTTTAGTTTGCGCTCAATTTGGACTTCTTTATTTTATCACTCTTATGTTCTCCTTCCCCTGCTCTCGAACTTGTTCTCAAACCATGTAGTGACTACGGCATCATTTTTTTCTTGACAACTTCTTCAACTCCTCACTCTCGATGACCCTTTTTATCTTGAAGATTAATGAAAAGTCTGTTGGCTCTATTTTTTGATAAGAAGTTTTCTTTTTTCCAAACCTGAATATGTTCTTTTCTTTATCGAATGCTCCAATAAGTAGCATTTTGTATTGCCGGGACGATTTTGACTAACCACTTATCATTTGTTGCATCGATCTCTTGTCCGGTGTAGAATGGTCTTATAAATTCCCGAACACACATTCCTTTAGTGCTTTTCCATTCTTGTTATCTCCTCCTACTTCAAACAGATTGTATAGAAAGTTGCACATTTCAATCAATGGTAATAGACTTGATTTGAACTTCGTTTCTCTCTTCCTACTTCGACCTGCATACACGCAACTAATTCATTTAATTTTATATTTAATATAGAAATGAACTTAATTATATTACGACATAGAACTCAAATAAAAAATAATGTATAAAGTTTTACCTGTTTGTTCTTCCTCTGTTTCACCTTCTCGCGTCTACTTGTTCTTGTTACGATTCTGAATATGATTCTTCATCCTCTGAATCATCTTCAACCTCCGACTTTTCTTTCCTTTACGTGCTTCTGCTTGTTGTTCATTGTTCTTCTTCTTTTTTCCAGTTGCTTCCTCCTCCTGGTCATTCTTCTTATTGGTCTCCCTCTTTCTTTTTGTTGCTTTAGCTCTTTGACTTTCTTGTTCCGATTCGTCTTCTTCCGAATCTACTTCTGGTTCTTCATTTCTGCTGCTCTTTCTTCTTTTAACAACATCTTGCTCTTTATCAACCAACAACTGCTTGTTCACTCTCTTCTTTTTTGTGGCTACATCTTTATTACTCTGTTGTGAATTATCTTCTTCTGTACTCTGCGGATTTACCCTTGGTGATCTTCTCACTCCTTTCATCTATTTTTAAAACAGCATTAATTTTGTCAGCATTAGATAATCAAAGTATTTTTAAAACATCATTAATTTTGTCAGCATATGTTGTTGATACCATCAAGTGGTATCAACTCCTGTTGTTGACAACAATCTACTTGTATAATTCCTGTTGTTGATACCATCAAATGGTATCAACTTCTGTTGTTGATACCAGCAACCGGTATCAACTCCTGTTGTTGACAACAATATACTTGTATAATTCCTGTTGTTGATACCATCAAATGGTATCAACTTCTATTGTTGATTCCAGGATATTCTATAACCAAAATAGTTATTACATGACATTATTTGGTAAGTTATTAGTTTTATGTTCTGTCATTCATTTATAATCAATAACAACAATTACCATATAGTCTTAGACACTAGTTTCATTACCATATAGTCTTAGACACTAGTATTATATCTCTAGCTTCATTCATTCAACAAGTAACAAGTTCATGGCTTATTCATTACTTATACCTCATAAAGCGGGATAACAAGCTGAAACATCGACTCCTATGCTTATTCATTTTAATTTCTGAGAACCCAACATCATACATACAACGAAGCATTTCAAGGCATTTTCGGGTATCAACAAAGAATTTCATGGTATCAACAAAGCATTTCAGTGTATCATCAAAGCATTTCGTGTCATCAACAAAGCATTTGACCTCTTCATAACAAGGATATCAACTCCTATTTTATCAACAAGCTGAAATTGGATATCAACAACGACTCCTATGCTTATTCATTTGAATTTCATATAACCAACATCAATCTGAAACTGGAATTTAAGTTATCAACTCTAATTGTTGATATCATACATACAACAAAGCATTTTAGGCTATCAACTCTAATTGTTGACCCCATATATTAACATCAACAACAACCTGAAAGTGTGACTAATTGAAGAAATTGTTTCTTATGACATCAATTACTATTGTTAAACCATGTTCTTTGGAATAATATGGCATCAACTCCAATTGTTGACCCTAATCTATTTTTTAACATCAACATTAATATCAATCAGTAACTTCTCTTCTTTTGCGAGAATCATCAACTCTAAGCAAGGATTTGTTTAATTATCATGCAAATACTTATGAACACACACAGAGAGTACAATAATTTGAATATACTTTTCTTACCTCTATCAAGCTGCAATTTGCAACTTTGAAATCAGATTAACCTAAAATTAAAATTAAAATCAAACAAAAACAGTTAATATGAAACTAATTCTATCCCAAACCAAATCATAGTATCTAGTAGCGATGAATCGGCATCAAACCTTACATGCAAATTTTTTTTTCAGAAAGCTGAAAATTAAAATTAAAATGAAAACCTTAAAATATCACCATCAAAACCAAAATCTTCACCAATAATGAGTAAATAGAAGATTAAAATCGTGTTTACCTCTTTGAATCTTGTCTTTAAATCTTCAAACTCCGATAAACCTTATTTTTCTATCATTTCTTCTCAAATTTTTTGATTGTTGAAACTAAAAATGGTTCTAATGAGATCGATTAATGAGATGTATATACTTTGACGGTTTATTTTTTTGATTTTTGATCGAGCAGTTTATTTGTGATTTTTGGTTAATCCCGATTTTTTCGATTTTCTTCGCGATTCTGAGCGAGAGAGAAGAGATGATGAAGAAGGAGAGAGATCGGGTGCGTGCGTAAGCGCTCACGGGAGTAAATGACCTGTAACGTTATAATCTTTAATTATATTGAAGGGTATTATTGTAATCTAACGGTCCGTGTTTTTAAGGGAGGGTATTATTATTTTGGGGGAGGGTATTTGTGTTGGGCCTCTATTATAGGGGCATTTAATTAATGTACCCATTATCGGAATGTTGGCGGTTTCCTGGTGCGGAAACGATTCGTGGTCCTTTATACGAGGATATGGAAGACATACGGTCATCCGCTACCAGGAGCGTAGTGAAGTGTTGTTCGTCCGCCTTGGTTTCCGTAGTGAACTGTCTTTTGCCAATGATTCTTTGAGATGGAGAATATGTCCATCCGTCTTTCTGCATGAGTCGACCATTCAAAGGTGGGAGAACATGGTGTCCACCGTGAATCCTTGGAGTTTAATATTAGCCGGTTGCTGCATCGTCTCAATATTGTGAAGGTCGACAAAGCTGGTATTCTTCTTTGGTGTGATTCCTGCCACAAAAGCCATCTTTGGAAGAGGAAAAATCTTTGGCCTTGGAGTCTCAGGGATTGAAGAGTTAACTCGAGACTTGAAGAGTAGGACCGAAAGATATCATGGTCGATTGAAGATGATATTTTGTAGGGATTATAATTTATTAGATGGCTTTTCGACTTGTATCACGAAGTTTGAAGGCTCCTCTATTTTTGATGTAGCATGTTGCGGGGAAGTGATTAGGCGTAGTATGCCTTAAGCCACTTTCCGTTGATGACTCGCCTCAAGCTTTCCCCCATCTTCTTTGATAATCTTGTAGTAACCCCTTTGTCATACGCTTTAGTGATCATGTACGACCCTTCCCATTTGGGAGAAAACTTGGTCTTGATGCATCTTCTTTGGATGTGTTTGGCGGTTTTAGCACAGATCTCCTTCCTTAAAAACCCTGGATTTTACATGGCTGTTGTACGCCTGGAAATCCTGTTTCGTATCTTGTGCATGTTCCTCCGTCAGGGATCTTCTCGGAGTCTATAATATGTAGTTTTGCGATTCTCGGCATTGAGTGTTTCGGGTTCATTCCACTGAGGTCCACTTGTTTTGCGGCGATTCCGCGACGGGATCTTGATTTCCGCCTGGGAGGATCGCTCACGTAACGTAGACGAGGGAGTAGGGAGACATCTTGGGTGGAGCTTCTAGGAGATGCTTTGTACGCCCGCAGAGCCATTGGAAATTGCTCGTGACAGGTCCTGGGATTGTCGTGTACTGTTTCGGCTCTCAAGTAGTTCCTATACTTGCTTGTTAGCAAAAGGCGTGCCATTGTCGGTGATGACGTGTTTAGGTACGCCAAAACGGCAGATGATGTGTTCCTTGAAGAACGTCGCGATCGTGGCTCTAGTGGTTCCTTTCAGCGGGACAACATCAACCCACTTGGTAAAGTACTCGGTCGTGGTTATTATGTATTCATGCTATTTTGAGGATGGCGGGTGGATCAAAAGGTGGCCACGACTACGAAGGTTGGCTGGCTGCGATCATGATCCTTGACGTGGGGAGCGTGGTGGCACGACCCTGTGCAAGAAGGAGTGGTGTTGAAGCGGCTTCGGATCTTGGAGAGGACGTTGAAACTTAAGGAGCCAAATGTTGCAGCTTATGGAGATAACGCCGAAGCGGAGGCGGCTTCCGGAGCGAACGTTGAAGCGGAGGCGGTTCTTTGAAAGCGAACGTTGAAGCGGAGCTCTTTGGAGAACGTTGAAGTGGAGCCATTTCGGAGAGAACGTCAAAACGTCGCCTTGAAACTCTCAGAGCCTTGACGGTTACAATACATTGGTTAGGAGTCCCCAGTTTCATATATCGATCTGCTTTCCATGAGAGGTTGAGGTTTGGGAACGGCTTCCCTGGATGGAAAAAGATGCTTTCCTGATGCAGTGCGGTTGAGGGATGCAAATATGCCTTGACTCTACGCCTTGGAGAAATATAGAATCTCACATAACTTTGCCTCGATTTTGGAGAAGTCGTTCCTGATCTTTACGTGTGATGAAATTGGATTGCTGATTCCCTTCTATTGGGCGTTCAAGAGCAACGCGAGCCTCTTCATTTATAAACACACGTCCTGTGAAGTACCTTTTGTCTTTTTCATCAAATCAACGGTGGTAAAAGAAGGTAGGCTTCTTAGGCTCTTCCAAGACCTTGCCCCCGATGGTGGAGTAGCGTCTATGGTGACGGTTGGAGCTATCGTGCTTTGAAGAAACGTTGGGTGGCGGAAGCGTCTCTGGTTCTGGTGATCTTAAGTGTGTCGCGCGAAGATGGCACAGTTTTGATCACGGAGTGCTCGAGCCATGGCACTGTTTCGAAGGGTGAGGATGGCGCTGCTTTGGCTGGTTGTGGAGCGGAGGAGATGGTGCTGGAAGGGCGCAAGATGTTAGCGCTGGAAGGATGCAAGCCGTTAGCGCAGGGTGTGGTATTGTGGCTGGCATACGCGTGTGGCATGTGTGCCTGGCATAAGAGAGAAAATGATCCCACTTTTAATTCTTTTACGTATCAGACTAATCATAATTGATTGATACTTCATCCATACTAAAACTTATCCATGAAATTTTCATAGAGTAGGTAGTTTATGATCTACCGCTGGATCAGTTTCAGAGTAAATTTCTTGTAAACTCCCTTAAGAAATTCGAAAATATAAGGTTAAATGGTTCGGCACTAAATGGTTTAAACATTTACAATTTATATTAAACCACTACTAGAAAAAGAATTTCACTCGGTTTCTCAAAGGTTTTTGTGCAAAAAGTTGAACAACAGACTAATACACAGCCACCGTACATAAGCTATTGACGAGGTGTCAATCTCGCAAAAATAAATTTCTCTACTTCTCTTTAACTAGCAAGTAGTATAATGTAAGTAGGATCGTCCCAAGGGAGGTATGAAGTTCAAGTTGTTATGCAAATACTCTTAGCAAAGATGATTTTGTTGTAGAAATCTTTGAAAATTGTAAAATGTATTCAAATATGAGATGCAATTGATTAAAGGTTCAATCTAGACCACGGAATACAAACCAAATTGATAGATAGCTATATTCTTCACATCATCATGTTACTAACAACCCTAGAATAATTAGTACGCTCAACTATTCCGTTACTATCTCCTAGCTCACCGGATACGGAAGCGCTCGACTACCGGTTCCTACTTGCCAAGTTTCCTAGAGGTACGCTTACTAGGTTTGACTTGAACAAGTGCTCTAAATTCTGTGAGATAAGGTTGCTCCTAGTGATGAACTCAAAAGCATGAATCACCTACTAGTGTTGATTTCTACATATGGGTACTTAACAAAGTCCCATCATCAATACCCACATATTACTACTTGTGTTTATCTTCTCTAGACAATTACGGGTCGAAGAAAATCTAAACTAGCAATAGGATTATGAATCAACTATTTAATTTCGAACTTAAACAATCAACAAATAATCCATAAACAATAATAGCATGGTAGAAATCAATCAATAACATTAATTAATGCAAGAGAACAAGTTTTTCATATCAAATATAGATTCATATTTCGGACTTGCCAAATCGCCCCTTAATCAAAGAGAGTTTTAGTTACTCATGATATTGGAGTTCATCATCAAATAATAATGGAATAATAAAGTAAAGAAGATGAAAATATTAAATGAAAGCAAACCCTAGCTCCGGCTCTCTGCAAATCTCCCAAAAGAATACGTGATCCCAAAAGAATAGAAACCCTTTCTTTTTATAGCCTTCCCACTTTCCAAAATTAGGTCTTCAAAGTCCATCACCAAAAAGTCCACCAAGCCCATGAACCATGTGTGAGAAACCCATGTGAAAATATGTCTCAAAAATATGCTCGCTAGGAAAAGCGGGTTTCCGTGCCGGAATATGGCCGGAATCCGGCGTCGGAAAAACATCTCGAGGCCGCCTTCGCCATCGAGACATTGTCACCGGGCAGTTCTACACTTCCATTAGCTCAACTTTGCTTCTCTGCAGTTCAAACATTCACAAAAACCATCTAACCCAATTTCTTATCTTGTGAAAAACGCACCCAAAAGCGTGACCCATAGCTCATATGTCCCGGCCAACTCTTGTATCCGACTCATACCCCCTCGCGATTCTTCGAAATATTGCGATTCATGCTTCAAGTCCGAAATCAGGCATCCAGGGCTAGTACCACCGGGTCGCCATTTCGCCCCCGTTTCGCACGTTTCTGCGGCTCTCATTCCATTCTCGCAAACCACCGACTTCGGTTGGCAGCCATCAATTGCCTAGCCATTCTCGTCAGAACTCCATTCTTGCCTACGCAACCTTCACTTGCTCCAGTCCATAAGCGCACAAGAAGCACCAATGCCTTGGCTGCCAAGCTGCGGCTACAAACCATGACGCCACTCCGAATCGCAATCACTATCCCGAGTTCATCATCTCTGTCTTTGAATCCATTCCCGCACCTCTTGGCAACAACCATGGCGGTCGCGACTCCATCAAACCAGCACCACCAACGCCAGCGCCACTCAAGAGCCATTACCACCATTCCTTCCTTTGGGTTTCTCAAGCTACGTAAACAACCAAGCCAACCTGCGATGCCAACATCACTAGTCCACCACCCGCCATGGCAACGACAACCTCAACACGCACCATTATCTCCACGGACGCGCCGACATGCGGTTTCAACTCAATCTCAAGACGATGACGGCTCGAGTCTCGTCTGACTCCATTCGAGTCGTGGCCCCACTTTACCCAATGCCATTACTGTCAACCCCATGCCTAGCACCAATCAATTAGCCATACACCACCGCACCTTTGCATCGGTTAGCACCACGAATGCACACTGCAATGGCTTTCTGTACAAGTATTTCCTTTGTTCAAATTCACAACTCCTTGCAAAACAATCCTCCAAATACACAGCAGCAACACATGACCTGGACTGCACCTTTTGAGCTCCAGAATTCCACCCATTTCAGCCTTAAATTCGAACTACAGACCACCAGAACCAGCTGAACCAACACCTGAATTTAAACAAACTCAAGTCTTCCCTGCACTGCTAACTCAACTCCAATAACTTCAGGTACCATCTCAGAACCTTCAACAGCCTATACCAACGGCAACAGGTCATGGATCTTCACCATTCAACCCATACTGATCCCGTCGACTTCTAAATTGCGTCCAAGTTACTGCCAAAAACTCCTTGCGCACAGGTGCAGTCAAATACCCTTTCTGTACATCCATCGAACCATGGCTACAGCATCAAAACAAGTCTCAAACTGCCATCGAACCCTGGCAACAACCCCAGCTCTTTTGCCTGATAAAAACTTGACCAAAACCTCCCAAATTCGAGCCATCTTGCCGGTTTAAACCCCTTCAAATCTTCTCGGAAACAACCACCAAAAACCATCATTTCATGACATGATCATCTTGCTCAAACCAAGATAGTAACATCACCTCCTTACTTGCGTCTAGCCCTTGGTACTCTCTTAATAAACACATGATTTGCAACCATGTCTTGGACTGCTTTGAGTTCAATTTCTCTTCATGGCCACCATCATCTCAAACTCCCAGTGATAAAACCCTCACTCTGTGTTTCACCGTGTTCTTCTCTTTCGCGAAATCTCTCGAAACCACCTCAATGACTCTCAATTCAAGTCCGTAGCTTCATTCACGGCTGTAATCCATCGGCTCGGCTTCATCAATCCATTACAAAAACCAACGAAAACACAACCAGTCTTTGTAGCTTCCAAGCCATTCCTTGCTCTCGGTGGCGGCACCATTTTCTGCAACAATTTGCGGGTCACAAACAACGACATCCATTTTAGCTTGAGAACCCAGCTAAGATCTAGCGCAATAAGCTCTTGCTCTCGGTCCAAGCTTGCTCCATGATTGTGCTTCTTCATCACTCCCCTATGACCCATTCTTAAGCGCAAAAATACAACAGCTACAGGACCACCAGTTTTTAACCACGACAACATCAACTGCATTTTAACCTCATCACTCCCTGCATATTGCTATCAACAACTGATCATTACAGCATCTCCTCCTTGAGCTCATTCAAGCCATCAGTACCCTGCTATCTTCAAAGCCCCATACGACCCTCAAATTCAAATCCATGGCTAGCCTGGTGAAGCTCAGCTTGGTAGTGGTTCAAACATTCTGTCAGACATCTTGTGTGCAAGAAACTGCTGAGCACAGATTTGAGCTTGCTGGTGATTCAAAAGGCAATCCATCTCCTTCTTGCTATTCAATTTCACAATTGTGACACAAACGGCAAACCCATTCATTTATAATCATTAATCATTCACAATCGACGGAAACAAGCTCATCTTCTTTGTATTTTCGGTTTAAAACTAAACCCAAACTTCCTATACCACGTCTCCAGTGATGTTCTCGTCTTCTTGAGCGATTTAGGCACCAAATCAAGCTTCAAACTAAACCCATCTCGATCCCCTGTCTCATTTAAGCTCTCGGTGGCGCCTCCATTCTTGTTTTCGGGAGCATGAGTTAATGAGTAAAGAGAAAATTGAATTTGTACGAGAAGAGAAGCAACTCGACCTAAATCGGAGTCTGTCCGTCAGATTGGGATATCTACACCCTTTGTTTTTATATAGGCCACAAGCAGTTATGTGGCTTGTTAGTTCCGTGCAAGCTGACAGCCCAATTCTCTATTTGACCTCATTCTTCATCTCCTCCTTGCGCAACCGTAGCTAGTTTCACTACTTTGTGAAATGGTCTTTTCTGCCCTAATGGACACTGTGTCCTCCTTTCGAATTCCACCAGCGACTGCTGCCTCTTTCTTCTCAAATCTACTTCCTCTCTTCAATGAGAATCATCACTAAAGTTGTCATGCTTTTCAGACAAAGATGAAGAAATAAAAGTAAATTGTGAGAAATAATCCGCCTCCAAAAGCATTTGCACATGAGATGAGACTTTTGCCTTGTTTCTTCTTCTTTAGTTCCAAGTGACTCCAAAGTACCTAAATATTCAAAAGCAAAAATAAGATACATATTTTACAAGAAAACTTAGCGAAGAAAGCATAAACAATAGATAAATATCAAGGTGTTTATCACACCTATCAGCTATGGACTTGGTGTTTGCTCCATGACTCAAAAAGACACCCAAGCAAACTAATACGGATTGCCGTTGGATATAAAAACAATGATCAAAAAAGTTAACCCTGGATCTCCAAGCTATATAAGTGCAAGTTTAGTGTTCACTTTATCATTCGCGCCGCCCCTTTTATCATCTCTCTCTGGATAAACAAAACCCCGGAAACTCATTCAAAACAGATCTCTAATAGAAAGTTTGTCCTAAAATCAAATCATGGTCGGTTGTTTACTACTTATCCACAATTTTTTTTTTCTTTTTCGCACAATGATTTTTCCTCAAAACTTAATTTTTTAGCAATATTCTTAATTAACCAAAATTATTACATGGGCCCACACGATATTTCTATATGTATAGAAATATTCTTACAGGACGTGCATAAAATCTCATGAGCTTGATGGCTGCTTGATGCCGTCCAAACTCATAAAAGCACACAAGCCAGCTCGTTTGGGAAACAACATACTCTTTGAAACCCTACACCACGTGTATCAGCCACATTGCTAAAGTACTATCAGTCACAGAATACGCATCGCCGTTGGATTAAATTATAGGAAGAGAAAAGAAAACCAACGATCCATAGTAAACCCTAAATCTGCTATGTTTATAACAAGTACTATTAGTGTTCACTCTTTCATTTGCGCCTCCTCCTTCCTTCTCTAGATAACTAAAACCCTAGAACTCAACAAAAACAGATCTCTCATACACAAATAGAAACATTGTTGAAAATCAAATCATGGTCGATTGTTCACTCATCACCCGCAAACTTATGTTTTGTCATAATGACTTCTCCTTTGAAAATTAAACCTACACCTCCTTGTTCCCATGAGTGAATTTCCTTCTGCGGAAGGATAGTAGAATCGTTTATTTATTGACGGACAGTAGAACCACCTTCTATCTTTGATACAATGACGAAGAAGTCTCCGGATATAAGATGGTGAGTATACCCAACTAGAGTACAAGATCTTTGGGAACACTATACCCAAGTTATAGGCTCATTTAAAGAAAAATCTATGTAATTGTTTTTATCATGGGAATGATGTTTTAGTTTCCTTTTGTTAAAACTAATGTTCTAGTTGTTTCTTGGAGAAGACCTTCTTTGTAATGTTTGTGAGAGAAGTTGCAATATATTAATCCTTTTAGTTCTTCCAGTTTTTATGTCAATTGAATGCGAATATTAATTGAATAAAATGGGAATGACTTGTCAGAATTTTCAATCTTGATATCATGTTGTTTAACAAAGAGCATGAACATAGCATCTTGCAATACACTCCTTTTGTGTTTCTCTTCTAGCTAAATTTAACCATCTCTGAAATTGCTTTGCATCTTTCACTTCTTTGAACTGCCTCTCGTGCCTTCTCAGCTGGTTGTGGTGGTAAGATGCCCTTTAAGTTATTCTGAATCAACTCATATAGCTATGTTTCTAGTTCTTTGGATTCAAAACTTGGAATTCTTCTTGTCACTAATATTTTTTGTAAAGATTTTGAGCTTTTTAATCTTTGGATAGTACTGATATTGCTAGTTATCTTAATGTTGATCATGTCTTACATTTGGGTGGACCGTGAGATACGACATCGAAAACAAAGAAGTCGTAAAGCATGCTGAAGAAACCCATGCTAACATGTTGGAATGGTTTTCTAAGTATGTCAAGTAAGAATTATGGGATGAATGTAAACACTATTATATGTGTGTCAAACTAAAATTATCGTCCTATCTGTAATAAAACTCATGTGTCATGACGTTTTGATAGAGCTGCTCTCAATTTCTGACCCACCGGTTAAATCTTTTGTGAACAACAAGGCCAACCAGAGGTTTGGAGCAACCTTTACTGGAAAGAAACTTGAGAACATGGTTCATAACATTTATGGTTTAGGAAGAAGTTGAACAAAGAAAATAGATTTATATGGAATATAATACTATAAACTAGAAGTTGAACAAAGAAAATAGAAGTTGAACATGGTTCATAACATTTATGGTTTAGGAAGAAGTTGAACATGGTTCATAACATTTATGGTTTAGGAAGAAGTTGAACAAAGAAAATAGAAGTTGAACATGGTTCATAACATTTATGGTTTAGGAAGAAGTTGAACAAAGAAAATAGATTTATATGGAATATAATACTATAAACTAGAAGTTGAACAAAGAAAATAGAAGTTGAACATGGTTCATAACATTTATGGTTTAGTAGAATGCAGATTGCCGTTGGATCAAATAACACGCA